>LPNX010446377.1:35946-50843 GCA_001517045.1 Pseudotsuga menziesii
GCTTAAACACTTAATATATATCATGCTTGTATGTTTCGTTGTTGTTCAGAATGAAATGTAGGTGCAAGTGTGGTTGAGAGCTCAACGAGGATCTACTACAAACGTCCGGAATAAGGTACGCTTCTCATCCCTTAGTGTTAGACTAGTTTATTTCTTTAGCATATTTGAAGTGGATTGATTTCTGGTTTCATACTGTCTATTGTGGTCTACCCCAAACCATATGAAGTTTTCTCCGTAATAGAATTGGCGAATCCACTATGGAATTTCCTTTTGTTGGGGTTTGGGCGCATGATATGATTGATTTTCTCTCCACTGAGTCTATGTTTTTGTGTCGCATTCAGGAGTGTGTTAACCCATTGGTATTCCTTTGAATTAATTTGAGTCTTAGCCTACCTTTTTACCAACTTTCTCCTATTGTACACGGGTCATAGAGGCAATAGTCATGTATACATGTGGTTTGTAGTACTTACAGTCACGTATACACACGGGATGCAGTACTTGCAGTCGCGTATATATTTATGTGAACAATCATGTATTCCCATCTTTGTGAAAGAGATCTTGATGTTTGAGAGATGTTGGATGGGTTATAAATGTTGTTGATTCTTCTTAGATTCTTGTGATTCTTGGTTTCTACTTCTGAACTTACCAAAGTCTTCTTTTTCATTGATTTTATATAAAAAGTTGTTCTTGTCATTGATCTCCTTTTTGTCTTGATATTCGTGCATTAGATTTCTTGGTCTCAGTGTCTTTCTTGGCTTGTGTCTGATACTTGTTGCATGGTATAGGAATCTATAGAGTCTTTTTGTTGCATTTTCATATCATTCATAATTAAAATACAATAATATTTTTATTTTTGGCATGTTTTTGCATTATGCATTTGCATGGAAATGGTACGTGCATTAGGTTTTCTTAGTTGAAATAGGGTTTAGGAATTCATATAGGAATGATTGCACTTGGTATCATTTGTTAGGTGTGCATATTTATTTCACTGCCGAGTCATAACATCCCTAGTTGCATGTTCATTACCCTTGAGTAATCACAACCCTTAAAATTAACGCTTAACATAAATTTGATTACACATTTTTATTTGATAGAGGTGCACCAACAAGATTAGGTTGTAGAGTCTTGGAATAAGGTGTCGTGAGTAAATTTTTCCAAGACTATGAAACAAAATAATTAGCTGTCTAGGTGACAAGAGAAATCCTTGATATAATTAGTGTTCTCAGGAGGTTCCTCTTACACAAGAGTTAAGCACGAGGTAGTGTACACATTTGTGGTGGGGATAGCCCCTTGCCAATCTCTATGCAGCACCAGATATATTTCCAAGATCTTATTTGTATGTGGGGGATTTAGAGGTACCTTTGGTGCTTTTGAGCTTCAGGATTTGTTACCCTTCCCACACGGTATATCCCTCCTGTGACTATCTGCTTGAGCATTGGTTATATTGGGGCTACCTTAGTTTCCTTACCTAGGTATCGCAAGGGGTACTTGCAAAGGCTATTCTATGAGTGTCTTGACCAGGTAGGGGTCGGACATCATAATCTCTTTATGCGTTGAAGCTGAGGGCCACTATAATTGGTCACAAACCTCCACTTGTAGTGTATGGGAGTCTCGAGCCTCTTCTAGGTGAGACATACTTGTTGCATTTTGCAGTTCATTTATCCTCCCTTTTGGCTTGTTTGCATACGAATTATATTTTCTTAGGGGTGTGCTCTTTGTGCGCTAGCTTGCTCTAGGGATTGTAATTAGTTGTGTTGTTATTTTTTTGGAGTCATCATGGATCGAGGTCCGATGCTCCACCAATATCGAGGTTTAGTAGGGATTTCTCCTTATGGATCTCCTCCTCCTACTTGGAAGAGGACTAGCAATTCTAGGAGAACACATACAGATTGTGATTCACACACCATTCTCATCATGAGTACTACATCTGAGAACACGAAGATCCCTCCTTCTCCATCCTCTAGAATGGGGAATGTGACCATTGGGAGACCTGGGACTTTGATTGACACTGACCCTCATGGGGCTAGTACTTCCTACAATTCACTACCCCAACTGTCAGACTTTGCATATTCTTATCAGAGATCTTCCTTATGAAGCTCGAGTGGTGAGACTCATCATGTTCCCTGTAGCATAGGTCCCTTTAGATTAGGCATACTAGACCTTACTAATACTTTTCTGTCATCTATCGTTGATCCTGGGGTTGTGCCTAGGGGCACTGCCATCCCTTTCCATGCTGATATATTTGGTAGTAGTCATATTGCACCTTCCATGCTATTTGTGGGAGGATTTTCATACCCCTCATATGGGAATAAAAATGGTGTTCAATTTCATGGAGGTGACCCTAGACATGTGAATGTTTGAGGCACAACTTACATCCCATCCTATGCTCCATCATCCACCGCACCTGTTCCATCAAATTCCTTTCTTATTAAACATCCTCCGCATGACACACGCGGTACTTCAAGACTGAGTGCTTCCTCTATCCATGTGGTTCCCTCGTCAGCCAGTGTTGTTGCATTGGGAGGCTATGGGCCTCCTTATGTATATGGGGGTCAACCGGTTTATCAATCCTATAATTATGGCTATGTAGCGCTCAATTCTCAAGGTATACCAAATTATAATATTCTCACGCATCCTTTTATGGGTCATATAGGAGGGGGTTATTATCTGAATACCCAAGGCCATGGTATTTACTATAATCAACCTTATATGAATAAATATTTTCATGGAGCGTGGAAACAGATGGCACAACCTAGGCTCCCTTTCTTGGATACGTTTAATTTTCCTGACCTTTCGACGTTAACCAAGGATCTGGTATCTCATGATTCAATGTGGTTGGTTGTTCCCGCAAAGCTTCCTGTGGACATTCCAAAGTTTGAAGGTAAGTTTTGGAAGGAATTTTTTGGGTAAGTTAGTTGCGTAGCATTGCAGATGATGCGCAAAGTCAAAGATGTTGCACAAGGTAGAAAATGGTGCACAAGGAGACTTAAACTATATTTTATGTATTTTGGTCATATTTGGTAGATTTGGACCGCATTATGTGTATTGTGGTCATCATTGTGTAGAATTTGGTTCAAGTAGTTAGTAAGTTGACTTAAGTTGACCACCAATGTAAAGGTGCAAGCCTATAAGTAGATCTAGGATTGTGAATATTGAGGGTATCGAGGATCTTTGAGGTTTTTTATAGAGATCATCTTTTGAGAGATATTTGGTGTGTCTATGATCCTCGTATGAACTAAGATCCTTTGATATGTGTACTAAAGAACTTTTTTGGAGAATCTATGTTTTGGTGCAAATGTTAATATGACATGACAGAGATTGGATAGAAACATTGTGTCTTTTTCTATCTTTCTGTTTTCTTGTTTTTTGTGATGTGAATGATGTTATGCTTCTCTGTTATGAATGATGTTGTATTAGTATATTTTTTTATGCTTCGATGTATCTGTTGTGAATATAAGTATGTTGATATGATCCACTGAATGATGATATGAATTAATGAATGTATAATCAAATATTGTTAAGTAATGTTGTGTTGAGTTCATAGTAGATGTGCAATCCTCCTTCATACTTCAGAAACTTGGTTCCAACAATTCTCCATTGAACATATTGGGTGATACTTCATCTACTCTGTAGGTGTTGCTGGATGGGGTAAGAATTGTCTGGGCCGATGCTTAGGGAGATCGCTGAGTTTTGGGTGTTGACAGAGAGCGAACCCCTGTCGACGGGTTTGTGTCAATAAATGGTTTCATTGTCGGGACCTTAGTGAGAAGCGGGAGGAGGACATGTTGTGGCATCCGAGGAGACCAAAAATTCAAGACTGGTTTGACCAGAAGGCACAAGAATTTGCTAAGAAGGAAAATTAGAACCTTGGAGTAACAACGCAGAAGTTTATGGAGAGACATATGTATTCTGATCTACATAAGTAATTTTTATCTGAGTTTTCGATCATCTTGCATGATTGGTTGGCACGACTGACCTATCGGAAGACAAATTTCCAAGGAGGTGAACCAATTGGTTCGACTCCAGAATTGATCCAACAGTTGCAGGAGGAAGACAACAAAGCATCAAGGGTTGTTGAAGTTTGGCTTGACAACATCCTTGAAGGCTACATCATTTAGTTTGCGGTCAACATAGTTAAATATTACAGCGACATAAAAAGGGATTTCTTTAACGGACCGAGAGGTAGGTTTCTGTTGTCCTTGCAACTGCCTATTAATATGCTCATATGCGAAAAAGTCATATTGAAGATGAACTTTGTCGAGTAGAAATCTGGTGTATGGAGGTTGTGGGTATCATGGAGATGAGGGTTGGATGGAATGATACAAGGTAGATGGATGGAAGTTACGATGGGACTGTGAGGAAAGACGAGGAAGGAAGTGGTATTACAAGAGGAGGAGAAAGGTTTCAATAAGAGAATAGGAAGAGGACATGGGAGAGTCCTACTATGATTGAGACATGAGACTCTGAAGGAATACCACACAGGATAAAGCAACCTTGTAGCGATGAAGGAGATGACCAGGCTACACCCAAGCCCGAGGAAATACTAACCCAGAGAAACAATGTACCCACACCTCTGTGTAGTGTGCCACACTCAGGAAGAAACACGAGTTCGACACCGACTTGTCTGACATGTTGACAACAATCTAATAGTAGTGGATTGGAGATAGTAGGAAGGAGGCCTGGGATGGAGGGAAATGATATGAATTTACCCCTATTTCATGGGAATGGGACTGCGGATCCTGAGCAATACTGGTTCCTGTGTGAAGAAGTGTGGACTATCAAACAAACTCCAGATGATGATGTCAATAAGGGAAAATTGGGGACGACCCTTTGAGGTGGTGCACTAGATTGTTTCATGAAGTTTGTACAAGTTCCTACAGGAACTCCAACGAAGAATTTGGCAAAAATTAGAAAAGGATTGATTGAAGAATTCAAAAAACTGAAACTCGAGGAAAAATATATCACGGAACTGAAGGATATTAAGCAATATCGAAATGAATCTATCTGGGATTTTGATCAGTGATTCAAGACACCGATGGAAAGATTCAGCTTTGAGATGAGTGATTTTCATCATAAGGAATGGTTCATCGCGACGTTAGTACCTCATATCATACTACCGTTGATGCAGCAAAAGATTACGACACAGAGCGAGGCTCTGTAGATTGCGATGAAGTTAGAAGTTTCACCTGTTGGCGAGAATGTAGTCGGAATGAACCAAATTCAAACACAAGTGGTAAATTTGACACTCCAGTTGCAAGATATCAAGAAGGGAAAATAACACCACAAGGAAGTTTGGTGTACTCGATGTCTCGCAGAGGGGCATCATAAGGATCAATGCTCGGATTTCTAAAACTACCTGTTGTCGGGAGAACCAAACCCATTAAGTTATGGTGGTATGCCATGGTGGCATATATGCCATGTTGATGGAAATCAACATGAATATTATGGATATATGCAGAAGATGGCCATGAAGCCGATGAATTTATACTGCACATTTTTTCGGTTTGTTGGACATGAAGATAAGGATTGTCGTGCATATGATCTACTCCAGGATAGGACAATGGACATGTACTATGTGAAGGGAGAATACCATTGAACGGTGTAGCAATCACAGTAGTAGCCACATGTGGTACAACCACCACCTCAACCACATTTTGTACCACATCCGCAACCACAGATACAGTTTGTACCACAGCCGCAACCGCATATGTCATTTGTATCGCAGCCGTAACCGCAAACACAACCCCAGTTTGTTCCATAACTGTAGTACAATCAGATGTAGATGGCTCCATATCAGCCATAGTATACTTAATTGTAGCAGTATGTCCAGCAGTAGCCAAATCCCCCACAACAACAATTTAGTCAACCACAGTATTAGTAGCAAGGAGGATTCCACAGAGGATTCAGAAGAGGACAAGGTGGAGGTTTTGGTCGAGGAGGAGGATGAGGTCATGGACCGATGCAATCTTATAATTGCGGAGTGCTGGTAAATTATCAGAGATATTTCCCACAATTGAAACCACAGTGTACTTATTGTATTATTGTTGACCACACTATTGAGAAATTTCCACAGCTGATTGCGAAGTGGCAGGCAGGAAATGTTCCGCAATTGCAGAACCAGAACCAGAACTAGTTGTAGAATCAGAACCAAAACTAGATTCAAAATCAGAACCATACTGCAAATCAGAATGTGAACCAACCAGTGAATCCCACACTAAACCTGAACCAAGGATTGACAGTTTGGACAATCTCAGCAAAACCCAATATGTGAGATGTTGATGTTGCTGTCACTACTCACGGAGTTGCGATGATAGGAGAAAATGGCCCATTTCCACAAATTTGGTTGGCGGAAAAGAAGAAGGTGCAGTTCGATGTCAACGCTGATAGAAATACATTCTTTGAAGCATGTGATGCGATAAGAAGACTCTCCGGGTAAGTTGACTATTTATGAAATGCCAACTACTTTTGAGTCAACTTCGGTAGCAGGGCCATAAGACATCATGGTACCTTGCATAAATTCTTTAAAAGTTTCTTGTTAATGGTAAAGGATCCCGATGCTCTCGTTGAGATTTAGAATCTATTGCATTGACCATCCAAGGGATGAAAGGAGTCCATGGTGAACTCTTTACCCAAGAAAATGATGGGAAAAGGGATGAGAATGAATATTCAGATTGGGGACTACGAGGTAGGTTCAATCATCTTGGATCTAGGATCAGAAGTCAACATTATAACAACGGAGACACGGGGAAATATGGGGAGCCCACAGTTGGTCTGGTCCCCCATGCAGCAGCGACTGGCTAACTAGGCCAGAGTAACATTGATTAGGTAGATTCCGTCTCTTGAAGTGGAAGTTGAAGGGATGAATACTTATGCTGATTTTGATTTTATTGAATTTGTTGATGGTGGAGTCTCATATCTCAGGCTCCTGGGGATTGGATGGGCCAATGACATCCTGGCGATGATTAATTTTAAGAAGCATGTGATGGCCTTTGAAAATATCGACATTAGAGTCATAGCTATGATGGATCCATTTGAAGGGCGAAGATATGTTGAACTAGTTAAGGAAGAAGATGTAAGAGGATGGGATCATGCATATAACATTTCAGAGGATTACATCCATTTGAATGGTGATGGGGAACCCGGATGGCACAACTCTAGCTCTACGTATTCCGGCTGATGATGCTTTAGAAAACTGGTAGAATCATATGCATGAGGTATCAATTCAGAAGTGTGGCCTGATTACTCAGTCATTGTGCCAAGTCGTAACCGAGACTCTTGAATTACCAGTATATGAAGGAATGTCAGAGTTGTCTAAGTTTCTCATGGAATTTGAGGATAAGGTCTCAGAACTGCAGTGATTCTTGTTATTGGATGAAGCATTGAAGGCTACGCCAACACGTTGGTGGGAAACACATAAGAATTCAATCAACGGGTGGTTGAAATTTCACTTCAGTAAAGCAGAGAAGTACCACGTTGAGAGGTACGATGGGTAAAATTCTACTGGAAATCATCTGATCGCGTATCAAAACATGTGGGCCTTGCGACCAAAGGATGAGTGGGTCCATGATTTTGTCCACACATTGGATGAGATGCCACGGTCATGGTATGTATTAGCTGAGTTGTGTAGAGAAATCACTACTTGGGAAGAGTTGACAGTTTGATTCAATCACACCTTCAGTTTCATAGATACCAATCCAACTACTCATAGTGCACTGCAACACATCTGCGGCGTTGTTTTGAAGGTAGTTCCGGTTGCATATCCAGTAGATATTCATGAGATATGTTTGATGTAATTGATGATAGAATGATAGAATGTGACAAGAAGACCAAATGATGGAGATGATCCATGAAACATCAATATTCCAGAAACAGAAGGGAGTCGGGATGTCGTAGCACTTGACATACTGAGGGATCTGATGAACCAACTATTAAAAATTTGGAAGGTCAACATTGGGATAGAGGAGAACCCAAAGTTTGCATATGTTGGGGACTACTGGGACAAAGAAACCATGGAAAAGATTGCATATTTGTTGCATGAATTCCAATATTTGTTTCCTACAAATTTTTCTGAGATGAAAGGAATATTGGGGAAAAGGGAGAGATGAAGATCCCACTAAAGCTAGATGCAAAACCAATGAAGTAGCAGTTGTAGCATTTGAATTCGTGATATATGGAGAGGGTTAAGGCTGAGCTCGACAGAATGCTAGATGTTGGGATAATAGAGCTGTTTAACAAATCAGAATTGATCAGTCCCATGGTAGTGCAAGACAAGAAGATAGGTGAGGTTCGGATTTGTGTTGACCTTAGAAAGTTGAATGATGCATGTTTGCATGATTTATTTCCAACACCTTTCACTGATGAAGTACTAGAAGGAGTGGGTGGTCAATAAATCTACTCATTCATGGATGGTTTTTCTGGCTATCACAAAATTAATCTTATGAAAGAATATCATCACAAGACAACCTTTGTTACTGAATGGGGATGTTTCAATACACTATGATGCCATTTGGACTAAAGAATGCACCTGCAATATTCTCCTGGATTGTAGTCGCTGCATTCAAGGAATTTATTCAGAAGTTTTTGGAGGTTTATATGGACAACTTGATAGTTTATGGATTGATTAGGACCATCTGGCGAACCTATGATTGATGCTGGAGTGATGTTGATAGCATCAGATCGCACTAAACTCGAAGAGGTGCATTTTCTATGCATCTTTTGGGATTTTTTTGGGACACATTGTTTGCAAGAAAGGACTGTTGGTTGACCCAACAAAGATTACATTGATTTTGAGTCTGCCACTGCCTATAAATGTAAAGCAACTTAGAGCGACATTGGGACATACATGATATTTTTGCAAGTTTATTCGAGGTTATGTCGCGATGACAGCTCATGTGGAGAGGTTGCTAAATAAGGATGCGGTATTTGTATGTAGTGAGGAGTGTCAGGGAATTTTTGATACACTAAAGGAAAAGATGGATTTTGCACCAATACTGGTTTTTCCTGACTGGACAAAGGATTTCCATGTTCATGTTGATGCATCATCAATTGCGTTGGGAGTGGTTCTGGCACAGCCATGGGAAGGGGATCTTGATCACTCGATTTCTTGCGCTGGTCAGAAGATTTTGTCCAAGGAGAAGAATTATACTACAACAGAGAGAGAAGGTTTGGCAATGGTATATGTGCTGCATAAGTTTTTACATTACCTATTGGGAGGTCATTTCAAGATGTTCATAGACCATTATGCTTTGAATAAACTTGTCAATAAGCCTATTTTGGGGGGGAATATATGTCATTGGATACTTCTCTTTCAGGAGTTTGATTTTGAGATAATTGTGAAGCTGGATCACTTGAATGCAGGCCCAGATCACATATCATGAATTGAGAGAGGTAAAGAACTGATGAACATTAAAGATGGGTTGTTGGATGCACAACTATTCAGAATTGAGATGGTTGATGACTATTATGAGAAAATAGTGACGGAAACAACACCAAAGGAGCTTACTACAAGTCGGAAGAAGCATTGGCTTTTAAAGCCGCATATTTAAAGTTGATCGTTGGAAAAATCTATAATTTAGGACTGTATGATATCTTAAGGCGGTGTGTCCTACCGCATGAATAGGGGGAGTTATTGGTAGAGGCACACGCATGAGTTGTAGGTGGACACTACGGAGGTCGTGCTACTTCCAGGAAGGTGCTCTGTGTAGGGATTTTTTGGGTGACTCTCACTAATGATGCGACGTACTATGGGTGGACTTGCGGAATTTTTCAAAGGATTGGAAAACTGTTAAGGAGGGATGAGATGCCATTAGTACCTCAGGTGACACTGTAGCCATTTGAAAAATGGGAAGTGGACTTTGTGGGACCAATCAACCCACCTGGAAAGAGGACTGGTGCATGGTATATTATTACAACAACTGATATCTGACAAGATTGGTGGAGGATGCACCAGTTGTATATTGCATCGTCGTGACAATAGCAAGGTTCCTGTTTGACAATGTTGTTACTTGGTTTGGGTGTTAAGAGATATTGATGAGAAATTAGCGGAGTCACTTCATCAATCGAATGATCAACACATTGACATAAGAGTTTCAGATACAACATAAGAAGAGTGCCCCGTATCATTCACAAGCAAATGGGATAGTTGAGGAATTCAAAAAGGTTTTGGAACATGCGCTTACAAAGGTGTGCAATGTCAACTATGATGATTGGGATTTGAAGATTCCAGCAGTATTGTGGGCATATCGCACCACTTGTAAAATACTAACAAGACAGACACCATTCAAATTGGTTTATGAGCAGGAGGCAGTCATTTCCATGGAATACACTGTTCTAAGTTTGTGCATTGCAGCAACAACATGCATGGATGATGAAGGAGCATTAGAAGAATTCCTAGCATAGTTGGTACATCTAGAGGAAGATGGATTTATTGCAAGGTTTCACCAGTGAGTTGAGTAGGACCAACAGAAGGTTTGGCATGATTGACATATCAAGAACAAACATTTTCACCAAGGAGACTTGGTGCTGCTATATGACAGCAGGTTCATAAAACATCCAATTAAGTTAAAAATGTGTTGTCTAGGCCCATATATTATCAATTCCATTACTTCAGGAGGTGCAATACAATTGCAACATTTTGATGGCACAATGCTTCCTAAGCTGGTAAACGGTGGCAGGCGAATTCCCTACAAGATGGGCCCAGAGCCGCGCAATGCTTGAGTTACTATGCAATATGAAAAAAAAAATTGTTTTTGCATAGGATGGAAGTTAGGAGGATGGCGCACCGGGAGGAAGTGGATGCGAAGGTAGAGGAGTTATTATTGAGGTTAGGGATTTATGTCGTGATAGTTGCAGGGATGAAACAAAGTGAAATAAACAATAAAAAAAATTGTTAAAGCAATTAGTCAATGACACTTTTGGGATGAGACACACCTTAATGGTGGATCCGACCATTTGATTGGCAGGATCGGGAGTGGATTCAAATGATTAATGCATGATTTGATCGTAATGATTAAAAGGGATCATAATGGTTTGGTCATCATGATTGGGAGATCAACTCAGTAGTTAGAACTCACCATTGTGCAAGCTTGAATTGTCGACAGAGTTGCAAAGCTATTACAGTGAGTTGTGTTGCGTTGAGTGTGTGAGTTGTAGAGCAGACTCAGGTTTTTGTTCCTATTGATAACTTGGGGGAACTTGTGTGGTGTGCCGAGTGAGCTGGTTATAGTCAAGATTTCAAGTGAGAGGGACTCACCAGTTATTAGGGTGGCCATCGAAGAAGAGGTGGTCAGGGACTACCCATTCCTTTGTCAGTAGATTAGGTTAACCTAGGACTATGCTGATTGTTGACATGAAGCTCATGTTTAGATGATACCATTAGGCGTATGTTAGTGGACTATGCTGACATGGAGGTCATTATCCATGATACCATTTAGGTATTATTATATCAAATCCTAAATTATAACATGGGCTACATCCTTTTAACTATATGTCGAATATTGGAACACCTAGGATTATGTTGAGATGAAGGTCACGGCTCAGTGACATGTCAGTGGATAAAAAAGGAACCATGATACCCTTCAGTGATATGTCAGTGGATAAAAAAGGAACCATGATACCTTCAGTGACATGTTAGTGGATAAAATACTTTTATATTTGAAACACTCAATTCAAGTTTAGTTGATTTTATATATTAAGAAAAGGGTTAGAAGGAGGACATCCTAATTCAATATATGTTAGAAGGATATGATGTCATAATAAAAATTTTATATAAGAAATTGGAGGGAATCATCCTACGGACTCTAACATGATATGATCTATAGGGAAATGCCATCATCTTAATTAACTTAATTAATTCAAGCGAGTGACATCACCTCATTGAATGTCCACTAGAAGGGGATGTCGTCATCTTAAATAGGGTTTTAAAATGATGTCATCCTACTTCAATATGCTTTCAAAGGAGATATGTTTGATATTCACTCATGGGAACAAGTTATTACATGAGGGAAAAAGTGTTACGGGATACAAACTAGAGTGAAATAATGGGAATTGAGGTTAGGAGTCAGTCACGGGATTAATGAGATAACAACTATTTTGACGAAAGTTTAAGTTTGAATTTTTAAAGGGATTTAAAGTGGCTTTGTACGATTACGTTAGTAGTTTATTTTTGTTGATTATGTTTTATCCAACATTAAGGTTGATATTTGCTCGAGAGGTTTATTACAAGGTGACTCAGTTAACAAGGCTTGATGGGTCGTCTTGTAGATTCTTCTTTGTTACAAAAAAAAGATGAAGTGAAACAATGTAAATAAAATATTTATTCAAAGTTCAACTAATATATATATATATATATATATATATATATATATATACATACCATAAGATTTCTAATATGAAAAATGGGTTGTCAATGCCACCTTCAAGAGTAAATGCAAAACTCAAAATGGACATTTGTATAAACTCAAACATTTTATCATTTTGAAGTTATTATTACTAGTAAGTGTTAACCTGGGACAGACTTGTAACAACATTAGATTTCTACTTTAATATTATTATTTTGTGGTGTTTAGGAGTTAGTCAATTAAATGGATAATTAAAAATTGAAATTTCCATAAGCTCAAGCATTTCATCATTTTGAAGTCAGTATTATGAGTAAGTGCAAAAACTAGGATAGGCTGGTAGCAACGTTAGGTTTCTACTTTAATATTATTATTTTGTGGTATTTGGGAGTTAGTTAATTAATCTATGAGGTCTTGTATAAGTACTTATTTATATTTGAGCTCTACTCATTTGGAGATTGCCCCCCAAAAGAGACATGTGAGTATTGCTCTTTTTCTAGATTATCAATATAAGGGTTTACATCTTGTAAGTTCAATACTCTTGTTTCTTCCATTTTACTTCTTGTAGTTTATTTCCTTTAATATTTCTACTAATTTATCGTTTCAATTGATTAAGTACAATATAGGAAAAACACCTCATTAAATAGAAAGACATACACATAGACACAAAGGTCCTACATTAGAGCATAAAGACCATGATAACTACAAGAGGAGGTTGGTCATGCTCATTAAGAGTTTCAGCCATTTTGTAGCTAGAGGATTAACATCAATTATGCTAATAGGTCCCAACCAGAAGTGGCAAGATGTGGGGGTTCACCTACACCTTGAGATCATTAACATTGGCATAGGGAATTTATTGTCCACTTTTGGGCATTTAGGTTTCCTATAGATTAGGTTTAGGTATTCTCATAATTTCCTGCTACTCCAATCCTTATATTAAACAACATAAAATACATTATATACTAAGAATCTTACTTAAATGAGACACAATAGTCCATTGAGAAAATTTTCAAAATATCCATTAGAGTCTTGGTGAATTATTCTATGCAACCATCAAGCTTTTATCTTCATTTTAAATAACTGTAGAAATTATGGCTCAACAACATTGCTTAGACCTACAATAGAAGAAAAAATGATTGATTACCATCTAATTTGATGTGCATATGGAAAAAATAAGAAAATATAAGACTTCATTGGAAAGATAATTATAAACTATTTAAGGGTTAAGCTTATTAATTAACTCATGATGTGGTTGTTTTGTTACTACCTTATCTTCTCTTGGCTTTGAGAATGCATTATTCTCTATTGACAAGTATAATTAACCATGGGAAGGTTCAAACTCATATATCTCATATTCCCCCTTCACATCACTATAATTTATCTATATCAAATATAACAGTAAAACATTGCAACGCATATCATAGTGGAAAAGAGGAAAAATTAAAATAACACCATATATACCAATCAAAAGTAACATAAAATATCATTAAATGTATTATATGTCAATGCATTTCAAAGGAAAACCTTATTGATCAAAAGCAAAAGCTATAGAATATTGTCACAACAACTTGCAGCACAATACCAAAGCATAAGTGGTTGACGATATGACCATTGAAGTGAAGATGTCACGACTAGGTGGAGTTATTATAGGCTTCAGAAAAAATATTTTGATGTTGGAAGAAAAGTCGACGCCTAGAATCCCACCAGAAGTCACAACGGAAAGGAACACATAAGCGAAAGAGGTTATAGAGAGCATTAAGCTTTCAAAGGATGAGTACGCAAAGTTGTATGAGGAAATTTCATAAGCTTGGGCAATGCTATTAGATGATGAAATACTCCAAGATATCACCACTAGGTTGGATGATGCAAAAAGTAAGGTGATGAAGCTAAAAACCCCGTTAAAGACTCTATCCCCAATGGAAAGGATGGCTAAAGTCGCAGAAAATAAAACCTTGTAAGTTGAATTCAATTGGTTACATAAATAATAGTAGAAGAGGATGGAGAAAGTAGAAGAATTACAAAATGAAGCAGAGAGAGTCTCAAAGATTATTGGAGGATCGCATTTTGAAATACAGAAAGTAGTTACATGGGCTGAGACAGAAGCCTAGGGGCATATTACTATGGATTTGGTGGAGGAACTGTGCCAACAGAAAGAAAATGTTCAAGGATGGTCTAAGAGGTGAAGTGGATCTATGCACAATTTTTAGGGTAGTGGAAAACAACCCAAGTGCAAACTTAAAGTGGTTTGGGATGAGCCACATGTGAGTGTCAGGGGCTTGTTGCTCCTAGAAATTTTTGGTGTAATTAGTAAGTTTTGGGAAGAATTTTAGTGTCAATAGGGTCAAGAAGGAGTGGCCTAAGCAAACAGGACCGACTCCGATGTAACAATCGAGAAATGAGGAGCAAAGGGCCTTTAACTCTGTCAACCATGGAGTTAGTAGGGATCAACTACAATTTTGTGTTTACTTGTAATTATGATTCCACTTAGTGGTTGTGGGTCCTGGGAGGGATATGAATAAGTATTATATATATAATGGGTTGGGGATTTTTGTGTTAGCTAGT
>LPNX010446412.1:0-51656 GCA_001517045.1 Pseudotsuga menziesii
ATGAGTATCGAGAGTGATCAGCAATAACATACTATCGTGAGCAAGACAAGCTGGCACAAAGGTCTCAAGACATAAGATAAAGAAGATCAATCACTGCAGAAATCATAAAGAGCTGGAAAAAAAATAGTTCAGCTCGACTAATAAAGGACAAAATGGCCTTTATTGATGACTAATCCATCCAGAAATTCAATATAATGGCCATGCCCCATATCCAAATATAAGGCCTCTTTTGAGAGACCATCTGCCAACGAGTTATGCTCACGATAAATGTGTTTGAAGATCACCTGTGGGGAAGCATGAAGCATATTTTTAATATCACCTCTCCAGTGCATCAGAGCTGGAACATCAAGTGCAGATAATCCGTTGAGCCAGGATATAATAACCGAAGAATCTTCATAGATCAATTTGATGGGTAATCCCATCAGCATACTAACTCTAAGAGTAGCCCAAAGAGCCAGCAGTTCCGCTCTAGTATTTGTGATGTGACCACAACCCAAAGAAAAGCTGAAGTAATGAGATTCATTTAGGTAAATCAAGAAACCCGAACCTATCCACCAAAATGGTTGCTTGAGGAAGAAATAGTGGGACTATGATATCACAAGAGGGGGAGAGAAAAGGGGGTTGTTGAATGATTTGTCATGTCCTTTAGAAGTACTGCCCTTTCTTGCTCTTGATTTCTTACAAGTTGTCTCGTCAATATTTGTCTTGTGTGCATGTACTAAGTACAAGTCTCAAATCCTTGGGAAGGGAGTAGGTCTCATGCACGAAAAATATCTTCCACTAGTTTTTAAATGCATTTTATCATTATAATTATTAACCCATTTGTGGGCATGGAAAGTCAACAACCCCCTATGTTATGAAGATGTTTTCCCTTGGGTGTTATGGCATAAAATAACAAGATTTACCCATGTGCCTATGGCTAGTAAGAGTATGTAGAAGTTGGGGAAGGTTGTTGTTGAAATGGTGAAATAGAATGAGATAGTTTGAGAGATAAACCATGGATGGAATGTCCTCGATAGTTGAGGCAACGCATTCATATCTACAACCCTATCATTGATCCTCATTTATTGTGTTTGAGGCTGAGTGTAATACGACCCAAGTTATTCACACGAGACAACAATATATTAGACTCTTTCTACACACATTGAGGAGCACTTGAAGGGGAGAGTACTCCGAGATACTGATTAGCCAAGAAAAAATAAGTCTTAAGCCATGTGTTGTGTGGAGCAATGGAAGAGAGTATTGTGGTTGGTCTGATGGTTGGATGAAGGTTTGGAGAGTTCTATAGTGAGTAGATGGCTTATAATGAGAGTAATGGGTTGGGTTGAGTGAGATTAGATCCCTATAGGAGCCTCCTTCACCTTGAAGGTATAATGCTTTGGCTTAGGGGTGGAATCCATGGCTTATTCCTACCATTGGGTGGAAACTCACTCCTTAACAACTAGTTTGGTGGACATGGCTAAAACTGCATATAAGTGACCATATTCATCTTTGAATTGAATTGTTTGTTATTCACTATTGTGTGAACCCATGAGTTTAACGGCCAATGAAAGGATTCAAAATATGCAACATTATTTCCATTGCTATTTCATATTTACATTATCTGATTTTTTGTATTGCATTATGGTTAGAGATTAAATATAACTTCATGTATACAAGACAAAGAACTCTAGTTGGTAGTGTTGGATAGCCAAGGAAAACATTAAGAGATGCTACACATCCTTAATGTTATTTTCTAGCATCATTGATCCCTTTTCCAACAAATCAAAGAGTCAAATAGTAAATGCAAACCACTTATTGCAAACTACATCAACAAAATCATATTTGCTCTGTTCATAATTTTGGCATAGATTTAAAGGAACAAATAAGGGAGAAGTTTATAGGAATGAAAATCTAGATGAAGGGAGATTGACACCTACACCAATTGATCTCTCAACATTGTCAATGATATGGAAATTAGTTTTGTCACCTTTTCCCATTTATGATTATGGAAGTTTAACATTGTGATGCATAAATCATTTATAGAAAAGGTCAATCACAAGCATTTCATTGTTGCTTCTTTCAAATATTTTGATAGTGGGGGTGTTTACACATGTATGCGTGTGTTTGGGGGGAAGGTGTGCACACCTTGATGCTTAATTGAATCATTATCAAGTGAACAATACTTTTTAACACATGTCAATATGCTTTTGCTATATTTCGTTGTAAAAATTATCAATGATGTGTATGCAGAACATTCATGCATACTCAAAACTATTTAACAAATGCATAGACATTGTATATAAAATCTTAGCATGGGGTTGAATTTTCCTTTACATTTTTAATAAAATCAATATAATATCTTTATGTATTGTACCATGAGAGGAAATGTGCATTCTACAACAATAGAACCAATTTGTCTAAACTAAAATGTGTGCCTTTAGAATTTGTCTACTAATACAACTCAGTGGGCCTAATGGTTAAGAACATGCGATCCCTCCTTAGCAACCATGGATTCAAACTAAAACGGGATAGGACATATACACCTCCATAAACTAAGATAAAAATCATTGTGTGGAAGGGGTCTCTTGTCTTATAAGCAAGAAGTCATACATTTGATATTTGGCTAGGTTGTGGCTTTAAAAATACATTATTATTATTATTATATAATAATTGTTGGTTATAAGGTAAATATACTTACTTTCTAAACCTTCTTATTCTTCTTTGCAAGACATGTTGTGTGGGTACATAGATGTAAAACAAAAGCTAAATACACCTATTTTGTAACATCTTGTAATTGTTTTTATGACTATAAAATATCCTCTCAAGTAAACATCTATTATGTAACATCTTGTAATTGTTTTTATGACTATAAAATATCCTTTCAAGTATACACTTATTATGTAACATCTTGTAATTGTTTTTATGACTATAAAATATCTTCCTAAATATTATTTTATTATTTAACATACGAACCACTTCCAAAATATCACGATCCTTATGTTAATAGATGTAATTACAGATATTTTTATTTTCATTTATGTTAATGAATGTAACTACAAATATTTTTATTTCCACAACCTATACCCAAATTCACTTCCAATATATATATATTCTTAACATAATGACTAATTAATTATAAAAATAAAAAACACCAACTAATTTAATTTCTTTTACATTTATCAAACAATCATTTAAAACACTTTAAATATTTATTTTAAAATCACTTTTACAACTATAAAATCTTCCATCTTCTCTAAATTCCTTACAATAAAATTTTATTTCTCCCATAAATTTTTACCTTCCATCAAATCGCAGCTACAACTATAAATTTCCGGTCTCTTCTAAATTCAAAATATATTTCAAATTCGAAAAATAATGTAAATATATTTATTTTTTTAAATTTCTAAAACTAAAATATATATAAACTACTGCTAAAACCTCTTTAAATTATTCACTTCACTGTTATAATGATACGACTCCAATGCCATCCATTTTCTGGCAGTGCCATCGCCATTTCTGTTCTTACACCAAAATTAAACGCATTTACATAAATCTCACTTCATTTCATCAACATAAACCACTCTGGGTACTGAACTTGTCATCTGCTCAGCGCCACATTCATGTCAATAACAATGCCAATACTTATTATTCTCTGTTGGAGACTTGTACCCAAATAAAAAACCTTCAGAAAATCCATGCCCACATACAGATATCTGCACTTCAGGGGAGTATCTTGTTGGGTTTTAAGCTTGTCAAAACATATGCCAAGTTGGGAAATTTGGAGGATGCACGCAAAGTATTCGACAAAGTTTACAACCGCAATGTTTTGGTATGGAATGCCATGTTTACAGGGTATGCCTGCAATGGGTTTTGTGAACAAACCCTTCAGCTCTATTACCAAATGCAGAAGGAAGGTATACAGCCAGATATTTTCACGTTTTCTTTGATATTAAAAGCATGTGCTGGTCTTTTGTCTCTGCAAGAGGGCAGAAAGGTTCATAATCACATAATAAGGTCAGGGATTGAGCCTGGCGTTTATGTGGTGGCTGGGCTAATAGATATGTATGCTAAATGTGGGAGTGTAGAAGATGCACGCCGTGTGTTTGACAAAATGCCTCAAAAAAATCTAGTGTCATGGACTGCAATGATTGGGGGGTATGTGCAGAATGGAGATCCGGATGCAGCCTTGAAGTTTTTCAATCAAATGCTGCTGGAAGGAGTGGTACCTAATGCTTTCACTGTCACAAATGTGATCTCGGCGTGTGTTCATTTAGGAGCTCTGCAACAAGGTAAATGTACCCATGCTTATGTAATAAGAAGTGGGTTTTTGTCGGATTTTTTTGTTGAGACTGCCCTTATTGATATGTATGCAAAGCACAATGATATAGAGGATGCGTGCCGGGTGTTTGATGGAATGGCAAGAAGAGATGTGGTTTCATGGACTACAATGATCGATGCGTGTGCACAGAATGGCTATGCTCATGAGGCCTTGGAACTCTTTCATGAAATGCGACGGGCTGGTGTGAAGCCCAACTCGGTTACCCTCTTGAGTGTGCTCCTGGCTTGTGCCGAGTTGGGAGATATGCTTCGGGGTAAGTGTATTCATCATTATGTGATTATAAATGGATTGCAGTCAGATGATTCTGTGGGGAATTCTCTTGTATCTATGTATGCCAAGTGTGGAAGTGCAGAGGTTGCACTAAAATTGTTTGACACAATGTCTGAAAGAGATGCAGTGTCCTGGAATGCAATGATTGCTGGTTATGCTCAGAATGGATATGACAATGATGCCTTGGCATTCTTTAATAAAATGCAATTGGCAGGCATGAAACCCGACCCAGTCACCATGGTGAGTTTGCTGTCAGCATGTGCCCATTTAGGAGCTCTGCAACAAGGGAAGCGGATCCATGGGTACATAATTAGGAGTGGATTTACAATTTGTGTTTTCATAGGTACAGCCCTCATAGATATGTATGCCAAATGCGGCAGTATAGAGAATGCCGAGCAAGTTTTTGACAGAATCTATGAAAAAAATGTCGTGGTCTGGAGCGCAATGATTGCGGGGTATGGAGTACATGGCCGTGGTCAAGAGGCCCTTTCTCTTTTCTCCCAAATGCAACTGTTAGGTCCCAAACCAAACCATGTCACTTTTACTTCTGTTTTGTCAGCCTGCAGTCATGCAGGTCTAGTGGAAGAAGGCTGGCACTATTTTCATTGCATGAGACAAGATTATAGCATCACACCCCAGGTGAAGCAGTATGCATGCATGGTGGATCTTCTTGGCCGTGCTGGCTCTTTGGAAGAGGCGCTAGAATTCATCAAAAGGATGCCAGTGGTACCTGATGCTGCTGTCTGGGGAGCCTTGCTTGGTGCCTGCAGAATTCACTGTAACATGGAGATTGGAGAACATGTCGCTGATCATCTTTTTAACTTGCAGCCCAAAGATGCTGGATATTATGTATTGCTGTCAAACATGTATGCAGTGGCTGGTAGGTGGCATAACATGGAAAAGGTAAGGTTATTGATGAAAGACAGGGGTTTGAAAAAGACACCAGGATGTAGTGTGATTGAACTAAACAATAGGGTACATGCATTCCTTATAGGGGACACATCGCACCCTCAATCTGAGCAAATTTATACAACATTGCGAACTTTAAATGGGCAGATGGAGGATTTGGGTTATATACCTAACACAAGTTTTGTGCTTCATGATGTTGAGGAGGAAGTGAAGGAACATATGCTTTTTAGTCATAGCGAGAAGTTGGCAATAGCTTTTGGCCTTATAAACACATACCCTAGGACAACTATCCGGATCACAAAGAACCTTCGTGTTTGTGGTGACTGCCACAATGCCACCAAGTTCATCTCCAGGATTGTCAAGCGAGAAATTGTTGTGAGAGATGCAAACCGTTTTCATCATTTTAAGGATGGACTATGTTCTTGTGGAGATTACTGGTGATGGAAGATACTATGAAGCAACAAGCACAAGCTTGCATACTGTGAATTTCTTCTCTTTCATTGTGAGGGTTGGCAGACCATGTAGAAATGCTGTTTATGTATTGGGTAGGCAGGCCATGTAGAAATGCTGCTTATGTATTGAGTATAATTTACTGTATGAAGATCGAGGGTGCAGAAATTTCGCAATACAAAAGGTATTTATTGGTCAAATTTGGTGAGTCATTATGTGGGATGTTAAAATGTGCTACAGGCATGAAGCATAAAATCATTTATAACAACACAAGGATTTCAGTAAAGGTGATCTGGAAAATATCTAAAGAATGGCTGGGAAAATTTTGAGGCTCCTCCAGCCAAGTTTGTCAGAAACCTCTGCATGATGGGCAGCATTTTTGTAGTGTTGGGAATACTTTTCTTGCAAATATCCATTGAAATTAACACTAGTAGGATGGAGAATGAGCGAATTGCAGCATGAATCTTATTCTTTATAAAGTGCCCTTGGTTTTCTCGAAGGTCCAGAAGAAACTGATGCTGCCCTTCAGTGATGAGATGCTTTAAGCACTTGAGAACTGATACCTTAATTGGTATGCTAATGCATTATTTCTACCAATATGCAAGGAGACATTTAATATCTGCAAATATTCCCTTTGTTTGCATTGGAGTCCTGTCAGGTTTTGTCCCGAGTTTATGGCACAGCACCCTTTCAATGTCTGTGAAGATAGAATTATTGCTATCTTAAAGAAAGGTAAGAGATTTATGGCACAGCACCCTTTCAATGTCTGTGAAGATAGAATTATTTCTATCTTAAAGAAAGGTAAGAGATTTATGGCTTACATGTATCTTCTGTTGCTAATGCAACAAATCATGGAAACTACAAAGCTCACAATCTGATTTTGGTTGCCATCTCAAAATTTTAAAGCCTGCAATCTCATGTTCCACTGCAGTCTAAACTTTAAACATGATTCTAAAGGCCCACATTTTAGTTTAGACAAATTGACACATCTTTTGGCTGTTACTTCCATTCCTATTAGTGCTGCAATGAAATCAGTTACATTATTTGTTTCGTCTGTCTTCCTTTGCAATAATTCTGAAGTTTCCGTTGTAAAACAGGTGATGGTGTAGCATGATAGTTGGGGACCGGGGTGAGGCACCATGCTAGCACAAGGATGAAGGAGAGGGTGGACTCAGCATCCTGTTTTAGTGCAAAACCAAGAAACCCTAGGAATAGGAGGGGGAAGAGACAAAGAGTGTTGAAGTTTTAGTTTTTTTTTCAAAAAATTAACAAACTTGTATATTAATACAGATCAAATAAAATAAATACTGAAGTAAAAGTAAAACAGTAACAATGTTGAATTATGCATTTTGTAGAGGTAAAATTGTAATCGGGTTTTGTGTCTTAGCTTCATGTATAAGGTTAAGGCAGGTTGTTTAAGGAAAGTACATGACCCTTTTGCTAAAAGCTTAAATGATGACTAACATGAGAAACTAGCTTTCTTTTAGATATAGATCAAAGCTGAAACCACTTCTTTTGTTCTTGGAATACCTTAAATTGCTTATGCTTGGCTAAGCACTTGTCTTGGAAAACCAAAAGAGTAATTTATAACACTAATTGGCAAAAAGAGTGCAATAACACTAAGGTTGCATCTCTGCTACACCTCAGTATCCTTCTTGTTTCTTATGGGATAATAATGCTGGCTGTTGAGAATGTGTCCAGAAGAAAATCTCACTCAATGTTTGCATACCTTCATTTAAGGAAGCTTGTGTTAAAGATCTAACAAAACAATGGCATGGGGATAAATTTAAAAAATAATGCCTTCAAACAATAAACCTGGTTTACCCAGACAGAGGATTGGCATGTGGAATTTGTGCATTGACAATCTGAGTCACAACACATGGTGAGTTTGGCTGCCAAGTTGTTTATGCCAGCTTTGAGCAGCCAAGTTGTCCACGCCAGCTGTGGGTTGCATTCCTTCAAAACTGTAGGGAGGGAGAAGGGAAGGAACCAGGAAAATGTATCGCTGGAGGCCATCAAGAAGATAAAATTTCTGGCCGAAGACCATTTCCAGCAGTACGTTTTGATGGCTGGATATTGAACTCTACAAACAATCTCTTTTGATGTTCCAGACTTTTTAAAAGAATGCCTTCTTTTCCATATCAAATCCTTAAAAAAACTCTATGAAAAGGACAACTCTGAAAAATTCAGGATGTCCTTTCTGAGGAAGAAATGAGCTTTCTTGAAGCCCCTCACTTTACTTTCCAATAATCCGTGTATTTGAAACAGACAAGAGAAACCAAGTATCATGCCAATAAAAAATTCAAAAGAAATGAAAAGAAAAACAAAGTGTCTGTCCTAAAAATGTCATGAAATCTAGTTCTCCATGCCTTGCATCCAAGATCTCAGATCTCACATGGATCCAAAACCTGTAAACCATAAGCCCATCTTACATGGATTGAAAGCCTGTAAACCATAAGCCCATCTTACATGGATTGAAAGCCTGTAAACCATATGCACTTAGCCAAGAATCTATCCCATCCCAACAGTGGATGATATTCCAATTTATACCAATCATCTTCGCTGTTTACGATAGCATGCTTTCATTCAAGTGAAATTACTGCTCTTGCATATTCTCCACCATACTTCCGTAAACACAAGCTTACAACTGCTTGATATGACTTGTTTTAAATCGATAGAAAACTAGCACAAAACAAAACAAAGTTTGAGCACATTGGCATTTGGTTCCAAGGTTCATGAAAACTTCAGCCATCTCAAAAACAAAAGTCAATCTTGATGCTGGGAGATTATATATTGATTCACAATATTGTAAGATTGATTATTTGATGTCACTTTTCATTTCTTATTCCAGGGAGAAATTCCTCACAAAGGACTAAACAACTTCATTGTACCCATTTCTAGAAGGTAAGCTGTTCAAGTACTATGTACAAAGATCTGACAAGCTTTTTGGGAAGAGCTTCTTGGGGATAGTATCTTAAAGATACTGAAATCCCAGACCATTCAAGTTGCATTAGGTCCGAACAAAAACACAAAAGTGTGCATATTGATGTACACTCTGTAATCCAGCTTGTCTTACTGTTCCAAGAGTGGCTTAGTTCTTTGAAACTATGGTTCTACTAATTCCATGGGATGAAGAAATGAGTTCATTGGCTAAGAAGTCCTGTCGAGTTCTTGTGTGCTGCAAGAGAGGTCACAAAAACATGGGAGTGATGCACCTTCAAATAATTTGATGCAATCAGCATTGCCCAAAGAAAGTGCCTTGAGGTAGGTGATAATGTAACTGTAAATAATTGTGTCTATTTGCCTAAAAGATATGAATATTCTTTGCAATTTTGGATAGCAGTTGCTGGGCTTGTTTTGAAAAAGTCCAAAACCTACATCTAGTTTTTCTCTTAAATTGCAGAGTATGGGGTCCTTCACAACCATTTCCCAACCATGCAGTATTTTGTATTAGGGGCATATCCTGCCCCCTTCATCCTGCCTAGACAATGTCAAACGCTGGAAAAAAATCAGTTACCAAATATCATCTGTCTTCTGCAAGAAAACCATGAACCTTGTTATTTACCTCAATGAAGCCGCACCCTGTTGTCTTCTTCAGGCACCTTCCTTTCATCATTTTTCTCACTTTTTCTACATCATCCCACCTCCCAGTGGCAGCATAAGTGTTCGAGAGCAATATATAGTGTCCAGTATTTTCAGGCTCCAAGTGAAGAATACATGCTGCCACATGCTCTCCTAGCTCAATATTGCCATGAATTTTGCAGGCGCCAAGCAAGGCCCCCCACATCACCAACATCAGGTTTTATTGGCATTTTTTCAATGAAATCCAGTGCATCATGTAGATTCCCAGCACGGCCAAGAAGGTCAACCATGCATGCATAGTGCTTAACATTGGGTGTGATGCAATATTTTTTAGTCATGTAATCAAAGTATCGCCAGCCTTCATCCACCAGGCCTGCATGACTGCATGCAGATAAAACAGAAACAAAGGTTGCATGATTTGGCATCACACGTGTTTCTTGCATTTGGGAAAAAAGTTCTAGTGCGTTCTTGCCATACGCATGCATTCCATACCCTCCAATCAGCTCACAGTACCTCCGGGCAGCCCTCTAGGCTAACCCGTGAGGGTGGTGTAGCAGCCGGTGTCTGCACAGCCCTCAGGGCAACCCACAGGCACCTTGTGAGGGTTTGGACAGGCTGTTGAGCAACACTAGTCTTGTACAGGGCAGCCAAAGGAGGAGGACAGGCCGAGCAGGGGAAGGTCAGATCGGGCAGGCAGCAGACAGAAGGTACAGTTTTGGTCAATCTGAGATTTCTCCAGCAGCCTGATTTTTTGCAGACGAGAAAGAGATTTTTTTTTTCTCCTGTTTTCCCTGGAAAAAGCCCTAAATTGATAATTTTTGTAATTCTAGAAATTGTGGGTAAAATTATCAGTCTGATTCTACTGATAAATTGAACAGTCACCGTGGGTAAAATCCATATCTGGATTTAAGGAACTTTTTGAAGAATTTCTTAAGCCATCTCATTTACGAGATGAGCTATTAATGCTTTTGGGGTTTTTGTCCGTTGAAGGTTTCCCCAGTGAAAAATCTTGTGTCCATGTGTGCTGATGTGATGAATGTGTTTTTACTGCACTGCTGATTTGTTTAAGTAGATAAATAAATTTTCAAGTAGATTTGTTTGTGCTAATGCTGAAAAATTCAACATAGTATCAGAGCTTAGCATGTGAAAACACTATAAAGGGACACTGCTGTTGTTTCTCACTAGATCTTGGAATAAGATTTGTAGATCTAACATTTGGATAAGTGACAGAGATGGCTACCGTTGGTTTCAAATCGGAAGAGAAGCTCTATGGTTCACCAAACTTCAATTCTTGGAAGGCCAGGTTGACAACCATTCTTGATGAGAATGACTTGGATGACATTGTTCTTAATGTCACAGAAGAGCCAACTACAAATGCTGGTAGGCTTGCCTACAAGAGGAAGCAAGGTAAGGCTAGAAGAGTCATTTATGATTCTATCAGAGAAGAATTGATGCCTAACATCACATCCTTGAAGACTGTTAAAGAATGTTATGATACTTTTATAAATCTCTATGAAAAGAAGGCTCTTAGTCAAAAGAGAGTCTTGAAGAAGAGGCTACGAACTTTGAAGCTAAACAAAGATGAAAGTGTTGGTTCTTTCTTCACCAAGATCAAACAGGTAAGAGATCAACTCCTTGCTATTGGTGTTACTGTTGATGATGATGATCTTGTACAAATAGTGGTTGATGGTCTCCGAAGCTCTTGGGAAACTTTCATGGCATCCGTCTATGGACGAGAAAATCAACCAACCTTTGAAAGGATTTGGCATGATTGCATTCAAGAAGAAGCAAGGAATATTGACAAGGTAATCAAGCAGGATAACGTTGCATTTGCAGCAAAGACCAAGAAGTTCAAGAAGCCTTTCTTTCAGCAAAAGAAGGGTAAGAAACCTGAGGGTAAGTTTTCTGACATGTCCAAGATTGAATGTTATACTTGTCACAAGTTTGGACATTATGTTAGAGACTGCAGGTAGAACAAGAAGAAACCCAAGAGAAGGTTTCAGGTATCTGCTGCAGAAGCAGAGGAAGAAGAAGATGAAGAACCAAAGAAGAAGAAGAAAACCAAGGCAAATAAAAATGATGAGCCTAGAAGAGAGTACAATTTGATTTTTGCTCTAACTGGTTCTTTCTCAGCTTGCTCCACTTCTTGGTTGGTAGACAGTGGTGCCTCCAGGCACATGACAGGTAACCGTGGTACCCTCACCAGCTACAGAAAGAGAAAGGTCACCACTTAGGTAGAACTTGGAGATGACTCCACTTACAAGATTGAAGGAGTTGGCTCAACTTCATTTCAACTTGACTCAGGTACGGTTCTTCATATTGACGATATTCTTTATTTTCTTGGTTTAAATAAGAATCTTTTATTTATTGTTGGTTTAGAAGACAAGGGCCACGAAGTCCTCTTTATGGACAAGAAGGTCTTTTTATGGGCAAAAGACATAGATGTAGACTCTGCAGTACAGATTGGGGTTTGAGAGGGAGTCCTTTACAAGACCTCCAAAGTCTCCACTCATGCTTTGGTACATCACTCAGTTGATCCTTGTGAACTTTAGCATAAAAGGTTTGGACACCTTCACTACACAGCTCTACCAGGATTGCAAAAGATGGTTACAGGTATGCCAAAAGTGTCTCCAAAACATAAAAGAATCTGTAAAGGATGTGCTTTAGTTAAGAACACTAAGAAATCCTTTCCCAAAAGCAAGAGTAGATCTAAAAGCATTTTGGATTTGATTCATTCTGACATTTGTGGGTCCATGTCTTCACCCTCCTTAAGTGGGTGTTTATATTATGTCTTGTTTATTGATGACTACTCTCGGAAGTCTTGGATTTACTTCCTTAAGGCCAAGAGTGAAACCTTTGAAAGGTTCAAAGAATTCAAGACACTGATTGAAAATCAGATTGGCAAGCACATTCGTATCTTGAGATCAAATAATGGAGGTGAGTATGAATCTAATGAGTTTGATGATCTTTGTCGAGAAGCAGGAATCAAGAAAGAGCTGATAGTGCCTTACAACCCCCAGCAGAATGGGGTTGCAGAAAGGAAGAATAGAACGATCTATGAGATCGCTAAAGCCATGATCACTGATCTAGATCTTCCTTTGTCTTTATGGGCTGAAGCTACCAAAACTGCAGTATACATTCAGAACAGAAGCCCACATGTTATCTTGGGTGAGAAGACTCCTGAAGAAGTCTTCACCAAGAAGAAACTTGTAGTTGATCACATGAGGATATTCGGTACTCCTGTGTATGTTCTTGTGCCAAAAGAAAAGAGGGCTAAGCTAGAGCCCTCTGGTAAGAAAGGTATCTTTGTTGGGTACAGTTATTGCTCGAAGACTTATCGAGTATATATACCTGGACAGAGGCACATTGAGGTCAACAAAGATGTGGTCTTCCATGAGGAAACGGTGTTTCGTAAAACACTAGAGCTTTTATTGGAAGATACATTTACTCCACTTGAGTTTCCAGATTCAGAAATTCAGAGGGAGGAAGAGGAATTTGATGATCAAATTCCAGATGTTCTTGAGAACATTGAAAGTCCACTTGAAGAACTACATGAAGTTCCTCCTTCCAAAAGGAGACGTGCTTGGTACCGAGAGACAGTACAAGAAGCCAAGAAGCATAAAGCTCCTTCAGGGACTTTCAGAGAAAGCATAAAACCACAGAAGTACTCCGGTCTTATGAGTTAGCTTATCAGTTCAGAACTTTCATCATACAAAGATGCAACAAGTAAATAGGTATGGGTTGATGCCATGATTGAAGAGTACAAGTCAATCATGAAGAATGATGTTTGGGAAGTTGTTCCCAGACCTGCAGGAAAGTCATTAGTGACTTCCAAATGGCTTTATAAGATCAAGCATGCTGCAGATGGCAGTGTGGAGAAGTACAAAGCCAGATTCGTAGCTCGTGGCTTCACTCAGAAAGAAGGCATTGACTATGACGAGACATTTGCACCTGTTGCCAAGTACACTACCATCAGAACCATCATTTCACTTGCTGCAGTTTTTGGATGGAAGTTACATTAGATGGATGTAAAGACATCCTTTCTCAATGGTAAGATTGAAGAAGAAGTTTATATTGAACAACCTGAAGGCTTTGTTACTCATGGGAAGAAGACCCATGTATGTAAACTGAAGAAAGCCTTGTATGGACTAAAACAGGCTCCGAGAGTCTGGTATGCCAGGATGGATGGATTTCTCCATAGTTTGGGGTTTTCCAAAAGTATAGTTGATTCTAACTTGTACTTTAAAGTTGTTCATAATCATGTCTTGATACTTGTTCTATATGTAGATGACTTGTTTCTTACAGGTAATGAATAGTTGATAGACAAGTGTAAGAGGGAGCTTACCTTTGAATTCGAGATGAAAGATCTTGGATTGATACATTACTTCCTTGGCTTAGAAGTCTGGCAAAAGCCAGGTGAGATCTTCCTGACGCAAGGAAAGTATGTAATAGATATCTTGGAGAGATTTGGGACGCAGGACTGTAAGTCCATGAGCATACCAATGACTACCAACTTGACAAAGTTGCGGGATTTAGCCTCTAGTTCACAAAGTGTGGACTCTACTCTATACAGACAACTCATTGGTTCCCTGATGTATCTCGTGCATACGAGACCCGACATCTGCTACACAGTGAATGCACTGAGTCAGTTCATGTCAGATCCAAAGCACATACACTTGGTAGCTGCTAAACATGTACTCAAGTATGTGCGAGGTACTATCACTTATGGGCTCAAGTATACTTCCAGCAGTGGAGTATTGTTATCTGGATATTCAGATTCAGATTGGGCTGGCAGTGCAGTTGACCAAAAAAGTACCTCTAGTTATTGCTTCCATATGGGATCAACAATGATCTTTTGGTCCGGTAGGAAGTAGGGTTCCATAGCTCAGAGTACAGTTCAGGCATAGTATATTGCTGCAAGCGCTGCTTGCAAGGAATCAATTTGGCTCAGAAAGTTGTTATCTAATCTGTTCGAGGAAAAGCTTGACTCAACGATCATCCATTACGATAATCAGAGTTGCATAAAGCTTTTAGAGAATCCAGTGTTTCATGACAGATTGAAACACATTGAAATGAGGTATCATTTCATCAGAGACCTAATGCAGAGAGGTGCTTTGAAGTTGCAGTACATTTGTACAGATGAACAGATTGCAGATATCTTGACCAAGTCTCTGACAGCATCAAAGTTCGTGTGCTTTTGTGACAAGCTTGGTATGACAGAGAATGCCTTTCTCGCTGAGAGGGAGTGTTGATTTTTCTGAGCAACATTGAGAGCCCTTCTCTTCAGAGAATGGGACCACCTGGTCTGGGACCACGGTGAAGACTCAACCCAGTGTTGAGTGACCATTCTGTTGAATGGTAGACATCTGGTCTGGGACCATGATATAGACCCAGCTCTACTTTGGGTAGACTCAACCTTGTGTTGAGTAGACATCTGGTTCGGGACCATGATGTAGACCAGTCTGGGACTGGTAAACTCAACTTAGTTCTGAGTAGCCATTCTCTTGGAGAATGAAGACACTATAAGCCCTAGACTAGGTCTGGGCATGTGTGTGGCACTTTGACCCTTGATCTATGGGCTTGGTGTGCTTCTCCAAGGATTAGCTACCCTTGGTTAAGTTACCCTAGTACCAGATCTAGGTGTCACACAGTGTGTGAGATAAAAGCATTAGTAACTCTCTTGGTTTATGATGATGTACTTTTTAAATAAAAAAAGACCACAGGGGCACTTGGAAAAATGCTAAAGTCAAAAGTCGAAATAAATAAAGATTTTTTGACCACAGGAAAATGACCACAAGTGAAAGTCAAAATAAATAAGGACTTCTTATAAAAGTCAAAGGAAAAATAAAAGGACCCTTTTGGTAAAAGTGAAAGTGAAATTAGGAAAAGATTAAAAATATTATTATTTTTATCTTTCTTAATCTTGTCCACTTACAGGGGAATGAAGGCTATAAAAGAAAATCAAGTCTTCTCATTATACACACTAATTTTGCTTTGACAGGTGAAGCCGTTTTTTGAAGAAGAAAACTATCTTGCCTCAGCTAGGGCATCTTTAGCAAACCCTAAGAACTGTAAGCTCAACATCTCGTTGTACTATGGTGTCTCGGAGTATCTTGTTCCTCTCTTTCATCGCTAGAATGCTTTCTTTAACACGTTCAATCTTCTTTCGGTGACTATCATCTGGAAGCTCTATCTCATGCATGTATAAACTCTCCCTAACCTCCATGTGTGACTGCTCACTGTCTCGACTGATGTGCTCATTGCCTTGCACCTCATGTATTTCGCCTATCATAACTGTTTGGACTCCTGCTGTAAGTGATGAAGAGTGTACCAACTCCAACTCATCACACGGCTTGTCCACAATCTGACTAGCGAATGTGCTTGTGTCGCTAGACTCGCAGGATGGATCTAATGTGATCTCCTCATGCACATCCTCATCATGTACTGTTAACTCCAAATGAAGCTCACCAACAACTTGTACTTCATGCTCATCTTTCTTCCCACTTCAAACTATGCCTTTAAGGAGATCCTCATCCAAATCCTTTGGCTGGCTCTCGAACTTGATGGTGTAATAGTCTTGAAAGGACAATGCTGCACAAACCTCATCACCCAAGGCTAGATAGTCCTGATATCGAGGCAAGTGTTGGAGTATTGCTAACCTATGCCAATTTCCAGTCAAGATCCTTCTCATTGTCTTCATGTTCTCACAAGTTGGCAAAGAAAAACCTTTGTTCTGACATGCACTTTACCAACATCACTGACATGCATTTGCATGTACATGCATGCATCAACATGCACTTTTATTCAATTGCTATTTGCCCACAGCTGGCAAGGATCATGCTTTGATACCACTGTAATATCCCAAATACTGATATTTTCTAATTCTATGCAAAGTTATTGAAATAGCCGGGCATGCAAACTGCCATGCAAAATTTCCCTATTTTATAAGTGAAATTAGGGTTAGGATTTGAAGGATAGAACGTAACACTTACCACTGATAAGCTGGCTGAAATGCTGCTGAGAGAATATGCATGCATCAAGAGCCGATTTGGAGATGAACTGGTACTTTCTGCCTCCGGTGATACCCCAGCAGCACGTACCCAAGATTAGCTAAGGGTGACGTTTTCAGTGAAGGAGGTACCCGTTGAAGCTGAGAATTTGCAGGAGTGGTAGTCTTCCAGTGCCGGAGAGGATGCCTGACACATGCGGACGTTCTGACGTCTCTAGACATGCTAGCGAATTGATCTGGATGTTTAGTTGCTCACGCCCCCCTAATCCCGAAACTGCTGATAACTGCTCTGGATGAGCAAGACCGGATCTGATAATCACCGGGTACAGGAGTATGATACCGATGATGGGAATGGTGCCTGGGTTATGATGGTAAATTGAGATCTGAGGACCCAGTGAATGATTTGGGGTTTTCCAGCTAAAAATCTTTTTACGGCTGCACACGTGCCCCTGCAAACAATCTATATGATGGATACTGGATAACTGCAAAGGAATGAATAAATTGAAGAGCGGATGGTGAACCTGGATGGTTTACCCTAGATGAGACTAGGGCAGATATCTCACTGCCGAAACCTTGTTAGCCGAAGATGTCGTCTTAAACCCCAACTGCTGTGGCCGCGCGCGGTGCTGCTACTCGAGAGCTCCAAAATCATATAATAATCAAAAGTAAATCTCTTTGGTCCAATAACCCTTCTTAAATAGAATAGCATGTACTTTTAGGGTTTGCATGTCACTTTTAGGGTTTACGCTTCACTTTTGCATGCATGCAATTCTAATTTCATGTTGACTTTAACACTAAAATAAGGCCTGCATGCTGCGCATGCTTTATGATATGAACTCTTATGGCCTTCTTACTACACCGATGACTTAATAATACTGAATTGATGTACCTTTCTGCTCCCAATTCTATTAGTCCTCAGTTATTCCCTTTTTATAAAAAACGGAACATTACATAGAATTACCCTTGTTTTTGCTTATGTCTCGGATTGGAACAAATTATCATAACTCGTTTTTGTCTACGAATTGGTCGACATTTTCCACAAATTCTACGAATAGAAGCACAAATTTTCATATTTGTGAGAATCTATTCCAATTATTTGTTTGTATTGGATAAATAATACTCCAAAATCGGAAGGAGAAATTCGAGGACCCTATTTTCTATTTTCTATGGATATTCCCATTTTTTAATAAGAAATATTCCTAGCGATGAGATATTCTCATTGTTAATCGGAACAATAAGTTATGAATAGTTATTTACAATCTATCTTTCTTCTCTATAAAGGACCTGAAATACCCCGCTTACGGATCATTAGAAAGTGCATTGGCATAAAGACCAATGTTACAAATATCGTGTCGGCGAATATATCGCCGAGGGTCCAAAAAGAAATTATCGGATTTATCGACGAAAATGTCAGCAAACATCGGCAAAATAAAAAATACAAGAATATTAAAAAATACAAAAATTCAAAAAATTACTATATATTCGAAAAAATCGCCAAGTATCGCCATAAAATTGGCAAATATCGCTATATATTAAAAAAAATCGGCAAATATCGCTATATATTAAAAAAATCGGCAAATATCGCTATATATTAAAAAAAATCGGCAAATATCGTGATCAAATCAGGAAAAAATCGCCAAAATATCGGGGCGATATATTGCCGATATATCGCCAGTGAGTTGACATCGCGATATATCGCGATGTTGCCGATATATCAGCGATGTTTGTAACATTGATAAAGACAGCAATAAGAAGGGGTAATATGAAAGTGTGTAAACTATAAAAACGAGTCAAGGTAGATTGACCCACGCTAACACTTCCGCGTAATAACTTTACCAAAGGAGATCCTATTATAGGAATAGCCTCGGGCACACCAGTCATAATTTTAACTGCCCAATAACCAATTTAATCCCAGGGCAAAGAATAACTAGTTACAACGAAAGATACGGTCAGCACAGCTAAAATTACACCCGTGAACCAAATTAATTCACGGGGTTTTTTGAATCCACCTGTGAGATAAACACGGAATATGTGCAGAATCATCATTAGAACCATCATACTTGCCGACCATCAATGGATGGATCGGATTAGCCAACCAAAGTTAACTTCAGTCATTAGGTATTGAACAGAGGCAAAAGCTTCTGTAACAGTCAGAAGATTGTAAAAAGTCATAGCAGAACCAATAGTTACTTGTACTAAAAAACAGGTAAGTGTGACCCCCCCTAGACAATAAAATATATTGACATGAGGAGGAACATATTTACTGGTAATATCATTTGCAATTGCCTGAATCTCGAGATGCTCTTTGAACTGATTGTATACTTTATTGAGATAGGTAAACTGAATTCCCCCTTTGAAAACCGTACATGATAATTTCCCTTCATATGGCTTAAACAAGAACACGCAAATGCTTTTGGACACAAATATATAAATTGGATAAAATATCGAGATACTTGATGGTTCGTTGCATGACCGGCTGGGGAAATGAAGATGATTCAAAACAATCCAACATTTCTATTAGAAGACTCTATAGTGCCAAAATTTCAAGTCTGCTCATCCCTATGATAAATCACTATAGGCCCTTTGAATGATCTTTTACCCTATTTGTGTGATATCAGTTCTCTAAAAAAGAACTAATATAGACGATTTATAGGAATTATCTTGTCGAGATCTCAATAGATGAATCAATCCAAACCTCAGATTTCAATTATACCCCGATGATTTTATCAAATCCCCAAAAGGTTCTTTGGGTAATAACCTTTTAATCTTCGCTGACTCGATGAAATATGCTAACTAAGAGAAATAAAATACTATATTATTCTGTGATCATAATCAACATAATTATGAAGGGGAATAGATCCTTCCATTTATTATATGAAATACCTCTTTCAATTTCTTTATTGGAAGCCTGGTTACGAGGAAATGATAGGTACAAACCATAGTTCAAATCTTCCTAGAACATATCTATGATAGACCTTGTGCTCTAGAGATTCAATAATCAATTAAATATCCAACAAGGTAGGACCATCTTGATGAAGATAATAGATCGGTCTTCTGTACTATAAATATGGATCAATTTCAACAAGTCGCACACCCATATTCCAAAAATCCTTATAGAAAAGTAATTACACGATCAAACTATTGGAACAAGATAAGCTAAAAACTCAAAGCCCCTATTTGGTCTGAGTTTGTATCCCTCATGTAATGTCCCGGTTTTGACCCCGTTTGCATTAAAAGATACATGATGTATATATTGTAATTAATCGTGGTGTGGAGCTAAAGGCAAAAGCCCACCATCGATTCGGCTGTGCTATGTTTCGGCAATAGGGATCATTGCCGATGGTATATCGTGCTATCCGACACATTATAGTTTTGGCATCATGTAAATATGCACATCAATTAAAATAAACCTACAGCCAGCTACGACGGTGCAACGTTAAATGAAAAGGGCATGATTCCTAAGGTTGGGGGGGGGGTGTCTAAACCGTGGGAACGATTGGGAGTTTGCCATTTGTCGACCACCCATTTAAACTTCTGCTGTCTGTTAGTTGAGAGCAGTTATTGCTGAGTAGTGGTGGGTGTGGCAGGACTGTCAGTCCTTGCCCACGTTCCCACTCCACTAGCGGACTTTTCCTCTTCACGTCGCTGGGGGCAGAGAAGCGACATTCCATTCTTCCCACTCACTCCACTCTCCCACTCTTCCACTTATGGTTTTGGTCTTGCTCTTGGACACGCTGGGAGGTTTTGCTTCCTCACGCGCGCACCCTTTGGGGGATTTTCCATCACTGGTCCATCTCACGCAGGAGTCATAGGGTCTGCTCCTGAACGTTTGCCGATTTCAGTCTGTGCAAGTTTCTCCCTTTCATGCAGGGAGCTGGGAAAAGGGTTTACTGTTGCCACGAATTTCCCTGTGCAGGAACCATTCACGCTGGGTTTGTGTGTTTGTGCGTCCCATACTGATTTTGGTGGTAAGTGTATGTCTCCTTACCGATTATGGTCGTGTATGTTATCGACTGTGGTCTGCGTTTAGGCTTTTCCCTTGTCAATGCTAGGAGTCTGTCTTCTTCCCCGTCGGCGGACTGTGCGAGGTTCCCGTTGTTTCATTATGGGATTGGGTTGTTGATCTCTCCCTGGTATTGGTTGCTGCGTGTGCCAATATCTTGTGGGGTCGCTGCTAAGTTGTTTTGGCCACACTAGGGCCAAGAACAACTCTGAATTGTCTTGTTGACTTGAGCTGTGTTCACCTTTTCGTTTGGGGTTGTCACCTTGCTGTCTTTATCTTCATGACAGAGCTGTGAGCTGCTTGTTTTACTGCGGGTATGCAGTGGTTGGTCTTCGGACTATTTAGAGTAGGATTAGAGGCTGGGTATGCTTGAGAAACCTGGTGTTTGGGAGCCACTTAGACGGAGTTGGACGGCTGGCTTTCTTCTCCACAACCCTTGAAGAGCATTGGAGAGGGAAGTCAGGGCCTGAGGGACTGTGAAGTAGAGAAATGACTGATTCCTGGTGTTGGGTGTGTGGATGTCTTAGAAGTCAGGTTAGCTTTGGTGTAGACGTCCTTAGCTCTCCATTGAGACCACTGGCTTAGCATTTAGCCTTTCCTAGCTCCTTGACGACCTAATAAAACCCAACTGTGTTGACTTGGCTGTTTTGTGTAACCTTGGCTATGTGTAAACCTGCTTGACCCTTATACCTTGGGGAATCATGCCCAACTCGGGGGTGGCAGTGTTGTTGAAAGATTGATGAGCACGCTGGCCTATGGTTGGGTGGAATGTTGTAGCGACGTAGCTAGTTGCGGGATGAATTCTTTTTAAGATAAGTATTCTTGTTCGTTTTACTTCTGCAATTATATTTGATGACTAATGAACTATGATGAATATGTTGAATGTCTGAATGTATGTTTGCTTCCGCTGTGTATGTGAATGATTATGCATCTTTGCACGTTTTATGTTTTAAGCATTTTATTTCAGCATTATATGCATGTTCTTGTTCATGGATATAGTTGCCGGAGGATTTTGATGGGTTGGTAGCGTCCTCCTCGCCGGTCAGAGGGTCGGGGACGTTACAGTATGGTATCAGAGCAAAGGTTACAGCATGGGCTTGAATGGGCCATGAAAGGTCAGCTAGTAGAGGCAAGTTGCCTTCTGCCCAGCAGAAATTAGAAGGAATCTGTGCATGACAAGAGAATTTTGAAAAATTTCTCTAAGTATTGGAACCATCGGACCATAGGAGAACTCAGTGAGAAGCCCCTCCGATACGTTGGAAATTGTAGTCAGAAGGCCATCCGATGAGGGCAGGTGGAAAAGAATTTTACAAATTTTTTTAAGTATCAGGTTGTCGGCTCATCGAAAGTCTCAGTGGGAAGCCCTTTCGATGAGGCGGACAGATCAGTCTAACGATTGTTCGATACAGAAGACCCTGGTGATGACGAAATTTAGTAGAATGACCAGTCGATACTATGACGATGGAGGAAGAAAATTGTAAGAATTTTCCTGAGTGCCCGTCGGCCATTGGAAAAGGTTAGAGGAAGGGGGAGCCAATATAGCGGTAGGTCCCTGAAGTAAATTTCACCGCAAGGCTTTTAAGTGCTCGACGGGCTGTCGACGAAGTCTAGCAGATTGGTCGGGGAAACTTAGAGGATGTGAGCGCTGAAACGTCGGCGGAAGAGACAAGAGGATAGTGGTTTGAACCGCCGACAGCGACGGCAGAAAATTTTGGAAAATTTTTCGAAGTAGCGAAGTCATCGGCGATCAACGATGATTAGTTGATCGCATTGCCGATGCTTAGATGATGAAGTTGCCGATGAACATCAAAAGAGATTAGTTGATTTTGCGCCGCCGTTGTGACTGGCTAAAGGACTATCCTTCCGACGGATAAAATCCCCAACCGTCGATGCCGCAAAGGATAGTTGTTCCGACAGTCGATGCGGCGGAAGACAAGGCGGAACATTTCTGAAAATTTCTAAGGCATGAGATCATTGGCGATCGAAAAAGTTTAGTGTTGGGATCGCCGATGAATAGAAGATGAAGCTGCCGAGGCTACTGAAGTGGATCGGCGGACGTTAGTTGAAGGAAGAGCCGATGCAAGAAGAAAATTCAAATTTTTTTTTGAAGTGTTGCGTCCATCGGCGATCGGCGGAAGTTAGTTGTATTGGTCATTGATGAACATCAGAAGGAGTTAGTGGTTCGTGCGCCCGTCGTCACGAAAGTCTAGAGCACTAATCTTCTAACGGATCAAGGTTCTGACTGCCGATGCCGTAATAGTTGTGCTTCAGATCGCCGATCGGAAAAGGTTAAAAGATGATGAACCATCGTTGCGGCCGCCTAAGGGACTAATCGTCCGATGAAATAATGGATCCGATCGCCGACGTATCGAAGATGTATTGTTGTCTGGTCGCCACAACGATGGGGAATGTAGTAACTTGGATCGCCGATGCACAGAGGTTAGTCCTTCCGACGGCCGATGGGGTAATTAAGGTCCGCGGAACCCACAGTAGGATCGAGTTGCGGTTGCCTAGAAGACTAACCGCCCGACGTCGCAACAGTTAGTGCTTCTGACTGTCGATAGGCTTGTGGCCGCGGAGAAATTAGTGGTTCTGGCCGACGAAACGCCGGAAGGAAATAGGTGAACAACTCGCCGATGCAGATCGGAAGCTTAGATGTTTTGGTCGCCGAAACGCTGGAAAGTTAGTGGGAAAGAGATCCGATGAACAGTCCTTGGCATCACCGATGTCGTGGAAGCTTAGATGACTACGGACCCGATATGCCGGAAAGATAGATGAATAGACTGCCGATGAGCATAGAGAAAACTAGAGCTTTTGATCGCCGAAATGTCGGAAACGTAGTTGGAAAAAGGTCCGGTTGGGAAAAATGAATTTTTGGGGTTTTCAAGTGGAATTTTCAGCAAATTCCAGCTAGTGTTCCAGTGGGTTTTGTAGTGAATTCTCATTGGATTTTTTAGCAATTTCAGGACTGAAAAGGGAGAAAACTCTAGGTGGCTGAAGTTCGCATTTCTGACCAAAATTCAGTGGTGTGTTTTGCCATCATTTTTGAAATGACGCGGTTTTCACACCCAAGGTCAGAATAAAGCATGTGGATAGGCGTTGGAAAGCTTATCCAACAGGGAACAAGGGAGAGTCACCAGAATTTGAATGCGGAGCAGCAGAGTGCTATTGATTGCTTGAAAGAGAAAGGTGCTGCTGTCAATATGGACAATCCGGGAATTGCGTGCCTAGAGGTAGCAAGACCATGAAGTCAAACCAGCTGTTGTGTGGAAGAGGAGTTCCATGCAGGGATGAAGGACTTGAAAAGAGAAATTTCCTTAAACCCTGTTTTGCTAATTATGATTACAAGTTTTATACATGAAATGTATGAGGATATGCCTTGCATCATAAGATATTACATGTTGGTAAGAATAGTGAGAATTATACATTTATAATGAGCCACTAATGATAATTATTGCATTGATGTTGGCATTAGTGGAAAAACCAACGACAACATGGACATGGCTGAATATGTTACTGATGCTAACAAATGTGACTAGCAACCCTATGGAGAAAGGGATAAAGCAACAAGTCCAGAATCAAAAGTTGGTGAGCAAATTTTGCAATCTCTTGCAAAGGACCAACCAAACTGGTAATGTCAAGGGTGTAAGTAGGACCCATGAAAGTAAGAGTTTAATTATGACAATTGCATGGAGTGGTAAAAGCAAGAGGTCTCATACCATGTGGGTATTTGAATTTTATACCGCATTCATAGAGAAATGTGTCATGCTTGTATTATGTTGTGATGAGCTTAGTAGCCCAAGGAAAGTAAGCACTGATGATCTTGATTATAGTAATGCATCCTATATGAAGTAGTCATGGTTAGGCCATGCATGTTATGTTTGAATGCATGGTGTTCCTGAGTCAATGCAAGGTAGCATTGAGTGGATATGTATTAAAAGATTTTATAAATCTTGTAGTTATGCATTGAATGGATGCATATGAAGGGTGTGAGTAACTGATTATGTAAGTATGGGTGCAAAGGTTGTGATGCATTGCATGAATGCATCAAGATAATGCATGTGTTATTATGAATAACTAATGGCTGAAATGATGAATTGATGACAATTCTGGAACCATTTCAAGAGTTGTTATGAATGCAAGATAGTAAGTGCATGAAGAGGGCAGTCATGATCAATTGGCTGTCGGGAAGGCTCTATGGAAGGGCAAGGTGGTACAATGATACGCTTGTGAAGTAAGGAGTGTCTAAACATTTCATTTAATTGCATAAATGATGTGACTGTACCCTGTAATTTAAAGTATGATAATGATTGCGTGAAGTAAATGGGTTTTGGTTATATTGATGTGATTAACAGCTGGAAGTGTTTGAATTTTATAAATTCTGAAAATGCTTCAGTGATGGTTGCAACAATGAAAAGGTTATATGCATCTAGACTTACCAAGTGTTTGGCTGATTGAAGTTCAGGTTTCAGGTAGATTGTTTAGAGCATAGCAATGAGAGTAAGACCATGACAAATGCCGAAATCTACCATGTGAAAGAGCCAAACCTTATGAGAAGAGTCTCATGGCTGTGAAAATAGTTTGTATGCATAATGAGTTGTTAAATTTGAATTTGTGAATTTCGAATTTGAGAAATTGCTGACAACTACTAATCACTATTGGCTTGCATAAGATTGTGTCAGGAGTACGCATTGTAAGTGGGTATTCATGTTATGCTAGTAAGCATAAAATTATAATGGGCATAGTGGTGCTGCTTACAAGAGACCCACAATTGAGGATCACCTCATTGCCAAGCAAATCAATTTCTGTAGTAAACAGAGTTGCAAATTCTCATTGAATTTAATTACTAATGTCATTGCTTGGTTATGGAACAATCAAATTTGGATTGTATTATCAGATAATGATTGACTATTTGGCTACTTGATGAATGTGCCCGGGGTACACATTGCAGGAAGATCATGTGTGGTGACTTGCAGGAGCCAAACTTCATGGGGAGGTTTTCCCTTATCCTGGAAATGGGTTTCGGGTGAAACTCCATTCGACATTTTGGAAATGTCTCATCTACACTACATGTTTGGTAAGCAACATAAGTGAGATGGTATAGATTATGTCGGTAAGACATGTGTGGATATGAAATGTAAAAAGGAGTTGGGATGGCAAACCGAGGGACTATCAACCAGAGAAGGGAGCCCCCATTCCTCCTTAACAAAGGAATACTGCCTCGGCAAATGGATAAGTGTTCTATGACCCTAGCTGAGAATATGCATGTCAAATTATTAAAATTCCATATGCAGAACATGTTTTGATTTTATTTCTATGATGACCGATTGCTTGAGTATGAATAAGGCCTACATGGCACACACTGGAAAAGGGTGCACACTTTTCTGATGTCGGATCATGGAAGGGTTTTCAATATTGATTACACCCTAGGGAGTGGATGCACTCCTGGTGTCTCAATACTTGATAGTGGATGATGTGAAATATGATTTCAGTTTTAGAGCAATAACGCTGATGAGTTGCTTATATTGCTTGTGTTTTCAGGCTAAACAGATGTAGTCTGGTGTTGTACACTAAATGGATAATGGCTTGGGCTCATCCTATCTTCTACTAAAGAGCACAGAGAAGGGAGTGGTTTCTTGTGTTGTATGGGGTAGTGGAAGTAGAGCTCACTGTTAGAAATGAAACCTGGAAATGGTTGTTTATTTTGATATAAATGCATGTGTTATTGTTGATGGCCTGATAAACCCAACAGTGTTGGCTTGGCTGATGATTGGTTGTTGATATAAGTGCATTGTCGATATAAGTGTATTGTTGATATAAGTGCAGGCGATTTGTTGACGGTCTGATAAACCCAACTGAAGGTTGGCTTGACTGTGCCTGATATATATAAAAGGATGTTGTGAAGCAGCCTGCGTGCTGACCTAACATCCAAGTCCATAGGCAATCCCAAGGCTTATAAAGCGAAGCAGGATCTTATGGATCAGAGAGGAAACGCACAATACGGATAAGTATTGGATTATTTTGCAATTTCTTGCTTATGAATATACATGTGTATATGATTTGGTTATGATGTTTTAAGTTCTTGTTTAAGAGATGAAAATCGACGAGAATAAACTAAACATGTGAATCTATTCAATGTTTGAATATAGGTATTGCTGGAAGCAAGGACTACAAAGGCATCCTAGGGGTGCATGTGGACATGTGACTGTCCTAAAGAGCTCAGAATGTGCAGTAATGAAAAAGGTGCTAGTGAGACTGTGAAGGTCCTAGCAGCCAAGACAAACCATGTGGGGAGGCTCCATGGTTGAGAGGTCTGAAGTAGACCAGAGACACTAAGTGTCATGACCAAGAGGGATTGGTCCAGCATTCACGGTGAAGTGAAAGAGGCTGAGAGCATGAAAACCACAGCGGTGGTGTCGGTTCTAGGATGGAACAAAACAAAGAGGGAAAAACTCTTACTGCTCTCTCTTGCCTTTTTGATTATATATATATATATATATATACTTATGCATTGTGAAAACAAAAGGATTGTTGAATGCATGAATGACTGAGAATAGAATGTGTTTATTTGCTTAAAGTAAATTATGAATGCTGGAATAGTTAATTCCCTGTCCAAGAATGGACATGAATGAGCTCATGTGCCTGTTGGGAAGGCATGAAAAATATGAAAGTCTCCTTGATGAGACTTGCACTGTCATGGCAATTGGGCAATTAATTGACTGATTTTAATGCCCATATTATGCTTGGTCTAACATAAATTCAATGATGCATTTTACAGGTGAGAAAGGTGAAATCCAGTGGTGCACATTGATCATGGCAGCAGACCAAAAGCTGTTGGACTTGGCTGGAAGTCTCCTTCAAACGATTGCCAGGACCCAAGAGAATCTTGGAGAGATGCTCAAGATACAGAAAAGGCAGAATGAGATGAACCACCAGATTTTGCAAGACTCTATTGGTTTGCAAAAGGAGGTAAAAAGCCTTTTGGGAGCAATCAATAAAGGCGAGGAAAGTGGATCAATGATGGGACATTCATCCAAGCGATCCATTGAGAAACGTTCTAGGCATGAAAGCTCAAAGGAAATTGAGCAGGTAAAGATGAAGCAGCCAGCGAAATGTTGGAAATGCGAAGGACATCATTTACACCGGGACTGCCCAACGAGGGAACATAAAGAGGGCAGCAGCCACAAAGTTCCTAGACTTGGAGATGGGCCGAAAGCTGAGAACCAGCAGAAGAAGCTCGTGGAAGCCGAGGGGTTTGGTCCTGAAAGTTCAAAGTAAATAATTGAATGTGGGACAGATCTGCAAAATTTTGAAATTTTGATGTGCAAATTGTATATGTATTCCTATGTATTGGAACACTGAGGGCGGTGTTATTCCAAGGGGGAGGGGATTGTAATGTCCCGGTTTTGACCCTGTTTGCATTAAAAGGTACATGATGTATATATTGTAATTAATCGTGGTGTGTAGCTAAAGAAAAAAGCCCACCATTGATTCAGTTGTGTTATGTTTCGGCTATAGGGATCGCTGCCGATGGTATATCGTGCTATCCGACACATTATAGATTTGGCATCATGTAAATATGCACATCAATTAAAATAAACCTACAGCCAGCTACGACGGTGCAATGTTAAATGAAAAGGGCATGATTCCTAAGGTTAAGGGGGGGGTTGTCTAAACCGTGGGAGCCATTGGGAGTTTGCCATGTGTCGGCCACCCATTTAAACTTCTGCTGTCTGTTAGTTGGGAGCAGTTATTGCTGAGTAGTGGTGGGTGTGGCAAGACTGTCATTACTTGCCCACGTGCCCACTCCACCAGCAGAGTCTTCCTCTTCACGTCGCTGGGGGCAGAGAAGCGACATTCCATTCTTCCCACTCACTCCACTCTCCCACTCTTCCACTCACGTTTTTGGTCTTGCTCTTGGACACGCCAGGAGGTTTTGCTTTCTCACGCGTGCACCCTTTGGGGGATTTTCCATCACTGGTCCATCTCACGCAGGAGTCATAGGGTTTGCTCCTGAACTTTTGCCGATTTCAGTCTATGCAAGTTTCTCCCTTTCACGCAGGGAGCTGGGAAAAGGGTTTACTGTTGCCACGAATTTCCCTGTGCAGGAACCATTCACGCTGGGGTTGTGTGTCTGTGCGTCCCATACCGATTTCGGTGGTAAGTGTATGTCTCCTTACCGATTGTGGCAGTGTATGTTATCGACTGTGGTCTGCGTTTAGGCTTTTCCCTTGTCAATGCTGGGAGTCTGTCTTCTTCCCCGTCGGCGGACTGTGTGAGGTTCCCGTTGTTTCATTATGGGATTGGGTTGTTGATCTCTCCCTGGTATTGGTTACTGCATGTGCCAATATCTTGTGGGGTCACTGCTGAGTTGTTTTGGCCATGCTAGGGCCAAGAACAACTCTAAATCGTCTTGTTGACTTGAGCTGTGTTCACCTTTTTGTTTGGGGTTGTCACCCTGTTGTCTTTATCTTTATCACAGAGCTGTGAACTGCTTGTTTTACTGCGGGTATGCAGTGGTTGGTCTTTGGACTGTTTAGAGTAGGATTAGAGGCTGGGTATGCTTGAGAAACCTGGTGTTTGGGAGCCACTCAGACGGAGTTGGATTGCTGGCTTTCTTCTCCACAACCCTTGAAGAGCATTGGAAAGGGAAGTCAGGGCCTGAGGGACTGTGAAGCAGAGAAAGGACTGATTCCTGGTGTTGGGTGTGTGGATGTCTTAAAAGTCAGGTTAGCTCTGGTGTAGGCATCCTTAGCTCTCCATTGAGACCATCGGCTTAGCATTTAGCCTTTCCTAGCTCCTTGACGACCTGATAAAACCCAACTGTGTTGACTTGGCTGTTTTGTGTAACCTTGGCTATGTGTAAACCTGCTTGACCCTTATACCTTGGGGAATCATTTCCAGCTCGGGGGTGGTAGTGTTGCTAAGAGATTGATGAGCACGCTGGCCTATGGTTGGGTGGAATGTTGCAGCAATGTAGCTGGTTGTGGGACAAATTCTTTTTAAGATAAGTATTCTTGTCCGTTTTACTTTTGCAATTATATTTGATGACTAATGAACTATGATGAATATGTTGAATGTCTGGATGTATGTTTGCTTCCGCTGTGTATGTGAATGACTATGCATCTTAGCACGTTTTATGTTTTAAGCATTTTATTTTAGCATTATATGCATGTTCTTGTTCATGGGGCTAGTTGCCGGAGGATTTTGATGGTTTGGTAGCGTCCTCCTCGCCGGTCAGAGGGTTGGGGATGTTACACCTTGGTTCTTTTTTTCCTTCAAGAGCTCACTGGGCGGATTTTGGAGTTCCTCTAGCCCCAACTAACCGGAATCCCATCCAATAAAATGGAAGAATTATAAATCTCCAAGATAATAGATAGGAATACTGCAAAGAGAGCCATTGCAAAACCCATAAGAGTAGTTCCCCATCTAGGAGCTACTTTGCCATATTCCGAATTAAGTGGTTTTAAGGACATTCCTACAGTGGTTGGTCTTGGCTTGGTTTTGGTATTCTCAATGGTCTGTGTAGCCATAGAAACTATTGTATTGGTTGAGATCTATTAACTGTACAACTATAAGGGTATCCCAATACCTACGAACCTCAGGGAAATTGTGCGTGTAATGGTTGTAGATGCTACATATAGCACATGGGGGGTTGGTACGAAGAGTGGTGGCAGGCTCAATGTCTGAAAGAGATGTAGTGTTCTGGAATGCAATGATTGCTGGTTATGCTCAGAATGGATATGACAATGATGCCTTGGCATTCTTTAATCAAATGCAATTGGCAGGAATGAAACCCGACCCAGTCACCATGGTGAGTTTGCTATCAGCATGTGCCCATTTAGGAGCTCTGCAACAAGGGAAGTGGATCCATGGGTACATAATTAGGAGTGGATTTACAATTTGTGTTTTCATAGGTACAGCCCTCTTAGATATGTATGCCAAATGCGGCAGTATAGAGAATGCTGAGCAAGTTTTTGACAGAATCTATGAAAAAAATGTTGTGGTCTGGAGCGCAATGATTGCGGGGTATGGAATACATGGCCGTGGTCAGGATGCCCTTTGTCTTTTTTCCCAAATGCAAATGTTAGGTCCAAAATCAAACCATGTCACCTTCACTTCTGTTTTGTCAGCCTGCAGTCATGCAGGTCTAGTGGAAGAAGGCTGGCACTATTTTCATTGCATGAGACAAGATTATAGCATCACACCACAGGTGAAGCAGTATGCATGCATGGTGGACCTTCTTGGCCGTGCTGGAATTTTGGAAGAGGCGCTAGAATTCATCAAAAGGATGCCAGTGGAACCTGATGCTGCTGTCTGGGGAGCCTTGCTTGGTGCCTGCAGAATTCACTGTAATATGGAGATTGGAGAACATGTCGCTGATCATCTTTTAACTTGCAGCCCAAAGATGCTGGATATTATGTATTGCTGTCAAACATGTATGCAGTGGCTGGTAGTTGGCATAACATGGAAAAGGTAAGGTTATTGATGAAAGACGGGTTTGAAAAAGACACCAGGATGTAGTGTGATTGAACTAAACAATAGGGTACATGCATTCCTGATAGGGGACACATCGCACCCTCAATCTGAGCAAATTTATACAACATTGCGAACTTTAAATGGGCAGATGGAGGATTTGGGGCATATACCTAACACAAGTTTTGTGCTTCATGATGTTGAGGAGGAAGTGAAGGAACATATGCTTTTTAGTCATAGCGAGAAGTTGGCAATTGCTTTTGGCCTTATAAACACATACCCTGGGACAACTATCCGGATCACAAAGAACCTTCGTGTTTGTGGTGACTGCCACAATGCCACCAAGTTCATCTCCAGGATTGTCAAGCGAGAAATTGTTGTGAGAGATGCAAACCGTTTTCATCATTTTAAGGATGGACTATGTTCTTGTGGAGATTACTGGTGATGGAAGATACTATGAAGCAACAAGCACAAGCTTGCATACTGTGAATTTCTTCTCTTTCATTGTGAGGGTTGGAAGGCCATGTAGAAATGTTGTTTATGAAGGCCATGTAGAAATGTTGTTTATGTATTGGGTAGGCAGACCATGTAGAAATGCTGTTTATGTATTGAGTATAATTTACTGTATGAAGATCGATGGTACAGAAGTTTAGCAATACAAAAGGTATCTATTGGTCAAATTTGGTGAGTCATTATGTGGGATGTTAAAATGTGCTACAGGCATGAAGCATAAAATCATTTGTAACAACACAAGGATTTCAGTAAAGGTGATCTGGAAAATATCTAAAGAATGTCTGGGAAAATTTTGAGGCTCCTCCAGCCAAGTTTGTCAGAAACCTCTGCATGATGGGCAGCATTTTTGTAGTGTTGGGAATACTTTTCTTGCAAATATCCATAGAACTTAACACTAGTAGGATGGAGAATGAGCGAATTGCAGCATGGATCTTATTCTTTATAAAGTGCACTTGGTTTTCTTGAAGGTCCAGAAGAAACTGGTGCTGCCCTTCAGTGATGAGATGCTTTAAGCACTTGAGAACTGATACCTTAAATGGTATGCTAATGCATTATTTCTACCAATATGCAAGGAGACATCAAATATCTGCAAATATTCCCTTCGTTTGCATTGGAGTCCTGTCAGGTTTTCTCCCGAGTTTATGGCACAGCACCCTTTCAATGTCTGTGAAGATAGAATTATTGCTATCTTAAAGAAAGGTAGGAGATTTATGGCTTACATGTAACTTCTGTTGCTAATGCAACAAATCATTGACAAAGCTCACAATCTGATTTTGGTTGCCATTTCAAAATTTAGAAGTCTGCAATGTCCTGTTCCACTGCAATCTAAAGTTTAAACATGATTTTAAAGGCCCACATTTTAGTTTAGACAAATTGTTTCTATTGTAAGGTAAAAGGAATTTATTTGCAGCAAACTAGAGCTGCCTTTAACAAAGAAGCTCAAGATATTATCTTTTTCTTAAATGATAGCAGATCCATGTTTTAGTGAATTCAGATCTGCCTGGCATACATTTCCAATTTGGACGAACCAGAGTATATGCCAGATATCTGTTTTTGACTTGCCAGAAATGTCAAGCTGGTGTCTCCTTCAAAAAAATCCGTTTTTGTTAAAAACACAATAAAAACATATAGCAAAAAATCAAAAGGGCAAAGTGCAAGGCCCTAAAACTCTAACATTTTACTATAAAATAGCCCGTCCTACCATTGTAAAATGCAGGAATCTAAGTTTCTCATAATGGCCTGCATTTCTGAATTTGTGAGATCATTTTAAAGAAAAATATTTTCGGAGTTCTGATTTATCTATGTTTCTTGTTCATGTTTGTTTTTGATATTATGTGTTTTATATATTGTTTCCACATATCTAGATCCTGACTTGTCAAAAAGTCGCGCAGTTCTGGATCTGTATCTGTTTCCCTGCAACATTTTTTTCTCTTTTAAACACGTGGAGATTGGATACAAGACTCTTTTTTCATGGTTCTTGTTGTAGCTTCTCTATTACTAAATGTTTCCCATCCAATTCCTAAACTTCAAAACGGCATGCTCAAGAGCATGTTGATAACAACCTGGCTCCAAAATCTCTCCATGACCATATGGTCATACCATGTGGAAACTTATTATTTTACCAGTGGAGTTAAATTGTGATGCAGACCAAGTTGGCATTGTCCTATCAATTATAAGTAAACATAATAACTTTCCCTCTAAAGTATTTATCTTTGACAACATCATATTTTCATGTCTACTTCTCTAAATTCTTTATGATGGGATTGCCCTTTTTGCAGTTTCTTATAATTTTTAATGATTGTTCTTTCATCTATACTTAAAACCTTCTTTTAGTTATCCTGTCTTGATTAAATGGTTTGTCTTGTGCAATTTCTACTCCCCTTGATTTCTGGGGCAATCACCCCTTACATGTTGATTTCCATGACACATCTTTTGGCTGTTACTTCCATTCCTATTAGTGCTGCAATGAAATCAGTTACATTATTTGTTTCGTCTGTCTTCCTTTGCAATAATTCTGAAGTTTCCGTTGTAAAACAGGTGATGGTGTAGCATGATAGTTGGGGTGAGGCACAGTGCACCATGCTACCACAAGGATGACGGAGAGGGTGGACTCACCACCCTGTTTTAGTGCAAAACAAGAAACCCTAGGAATAGGAGGGGGAAGAGACAAAGAGTGTTGAAGTTTTAGGTTTTTTTCTCAAAAAATTAACAAACTTGTATATTAATGCAGATCAAATAAAATAAATACTGAAGTAAAAGTAAAACAGTAACAATGTTGAATTTTGCATTTTGTAAAGGTAAAATTGTAATTGGGTTTTGTGTCTTAGCTTCATGTATAAGGTTAAGGCAGGTTGTTTGAGGAAAGTACATGACCCTTTTGCTAAAAGCTTAAATAATGACTAACATGAGAAACTAGCTTTCTTTTAGATATAGATCAAAGCTGAAACCACTTCTTTTGCTCTTGGAATACCTTAAATTGCTTATGCTTGGCAAAGCGGTTGTCTTACTTAGACACAAAGACGCATGTGAACAACCTAAAAGACATTGACATTTGACAAGAGTGAAAGTTTGTACATTTACGAGCCACCGATGGATTATTACATATGGCCAAATTTTATTTCTACACAATGATGTCATTGCAAGCCAAAGTAGATCTAAGCATGTTGCTATGTTATAACACTGAATATCAAATATTTTGGAAAAAAATAAAATTACCCATATAAAAAACTTTATAAAACCTTTACTTTTAATAAATATAAATGGACATATTGCTATGATAAAAAGAGCCATAGATTGAATATGTATAACATAGGGATAATTAGTTGTGTATGTAATCTTTATTTGAGGAATTTTGTTGCTGATTTTAAAATCTTAACATGACGTATAAATTTTTTTTTTGTAAGTTCATGAAGTATTCTATTGAAATAAAGTAATAATACAGGCAAAAATACAATTTAGAGAGTCCGTTCTGCAAGCAGAAAGTATCAAAAGAAGAAAGATAGACTGCCTTTGAAGGGAATTGAGAGTTTTATAGTCCAAGAGAACCTCTCTATGAGAAGGAAAACAAATCATAGAGTTTGCAAATATAAAACTAATAAAACACTATAGTAGTGAGCATGGGTATCTGAACCCCCAGAAACTCATTGAAAAAAGAGAATGCATATTCATAAAACCTAGACTATGGCTTTGAGTAAGGCTCCTCCTCAACTGGAGTACCGAAATCGAAGCCTAGCTGAGAACTTGGTTGGCTTTGCATGATGGAATCAGGTGGCTTTGTGGAAACTTGACCGTCGTTGTTTCCTAGACTCTCGCCCTTGCTGCTGGAAGCTTCCTCACTGTTGGTCTCCTCCTCACTGCTGGAGATGTTTTCTTTAACAAGAAGAAGCTCGGTTTTCCTAAAGTCTGCCGCGATACTGAGGGCAGTTTTACCATGCTTGGTGTTGGCCATATTCCTTTGGGGAGAGGGCAGCGGTTGCTCGATATCCATGGGCGTAACCAAGGTGTTAACGAGGGGAGCGTCGGCTGGAGTAGCAGAAGGAGCTGGAGGAGTAAGTCGGGGGGTGGTAGAGCGAAGGAGAAGACGGGCAAGAAGATTTTTCATGCCCTAGTAATTGCGCCTACGCTCAATGGTCCTGTTAGCCGTTGTATGAGAGCTTGTAAGTTTGTCTTCCCAAACATTGAACAAAAGACAAAGGGAATCTGCAAGGATTTCCAAGTCATATCCTTTCGAACTGGCCTATGCGTTGAAACTAGTGGCTCGCTGGTTAGAGTTGCCTCGGCCTGCACGACCACGTATGGGTGTAGCAAGTTGTCTATGCGACATGACGCGATATACATGCAATGTGAGAAGGTGCGGTGCCTGTGAAATGGAAGGAGAGTTGAAAGCGGAAGGATGAGGTCTGTGGCGAATTTTGGTCGTTTCCGAAATTGCAGGGTGACCAGACTTCATAGCGATGAATAGAGGTGGGCAGGTGGAGGGTGGAATGAGGAACAAGCAACCCTTAACAAGAAGTCATCGGCACGCTTCCATAGGAGCAATAAACATGGCAATGATGTTGCAGACGTAGGCAGAGTACAGGGTGACGACAGGAGGGTCACATCTCATGAAGAGTTTAGAATTCACGTTATTAGAAATGGAGGCCAACCTGCACATATTAATAGCGGGTGGGGTGATATCAGGAGGGTAACGTTGGGGGGCAGCTGGATGCCTCGACTGTCATGCCCGTTTGTCCATTCAACGGTGAATCACCCGCATTCGGGGATAAATAATTACTTATAATAAGTGGTAAAAACAAATATTTTGTATAGAAGAATTATATTGTTAATTTTTTTTATCATAGTTAAGTGGTTGTTATATTAAGTTAATAATTTTTTTAATTAAATTAGATTTTTATTGATTTGGAAATAAAATAAATGCTTAAAAGTAAAATTGTAATTTTATTGAAAATAAAAGAAGTTTTGATTAAGTTGTTTTGGGCAAACATTGATAAGATAACTAAGACACGAAGAAAATCAATATCAGCCAAGCAAATTAGTTCCTTACACTTTCCTTAGTTGCAAAATCAAAGTACAGTTAGGGAAGCCAACATTGGAGCAATTTGTTCTTTCAAGCTTGCATTTAAAAATTTAATTTTCACCCTTTTGTTCATATCTTCTATGCACCACCCTCCACAATATTGTTGGCCAATTTTTTATGCAAACCTCTTTGCCCAATGTTTTTTTCTATTGCTTTACTATAAGTAGGATAAATAAAGTTATTTAAAAGTTAATCCCCAACGAGGTTGTTGATAATTGTGAGTAATAAGCACCTTGTTGTAAAGCATTTAATGCTTAGTATGTTGGTGTGTGCATCATTGGATCTAAAGTAACTTTAGATCCAACGATGCACACATTAGCATACCAAAAATTAAATGCTCTGTAGTTTGGTGCTTATTACAAGTCATTGATAATGAAGGATTACAAGATGGATTTCTTAACCATGGGATAAAATTGGTCCCTTCACTTGTGAACTATATAGAAGTTCTAGCACACACATAATGGAAGGTGGATGCACGAGTTTTCGCAGAAGTCAAGGCCACATGACATTGATGGTATGAAGGTTTAAAAGATCATATGCAAGAATGGAAGGAGTGGTGAAAACACATTCCACCTCTCCACTCTCTCTCTTAGATGGAAGAAATCCCTATACATTATCTATCAAATTAAATAATAAAGCAAATCACTTTGTACACTTTCCTTAGTGGTGAAATCAAAAGATACTTAGGAATGCCAACAATGGAATAAGAAGCTTTTTAAATCTTGCATTTAAAGTTTAGTTTCTCAGCCTTTTGTTCATACCTCCTATGCACCACTCTCTACATTAATTTTGACCCATTTTTTTTATAGAAGCCTCTTTGCCCAACATTTTCCCACATCTTTGTGTGAGATATTGGAGCACAAGATCTAAAAACTAAAGCAAGTAGTAATATAATTAGCAATTGATTAAACAAGTGAAAAAATCATGATATTCATCAACCAAAAAGAAGAGACGCAAAATCTCTTTCAGAATTTCTCTATTCCATCGTGCATTTACAAAGAATGAAGCATTGTTTACATATAGGCACTACGTACTCATAATAGTAAAGGAATGTGCTTGTAGTCCTTGATCAATGGAGTTAACTCCCTAGAATCACTCCACACGTCAAACATGCAATGTGGGACCCTAAAATTAGGGAAATAGACCCCTAATTGAATAATGCACCCTCATATGCTAGAAATAGACTTGCGGATCATTTCCGTAATCCAAAAATAACATATTACTACCTTGAATCTAGGGATGAAGCTCTAATGGCTCAAATGGTTAACTTGAGTCAAATTTAGACCATTGCAATCATGAGACCAAGATCTAAGTCCCTAGGTGAGAGATTAATGCTATGGAGAGGGTAAATATGCTCTAACACTTTACTATAAGCGTGATAAATGCATTTATTTAAAAATAAATCACTCATTTGCTTCATTTCTATCACCTTAGTTTGTTTTACACATCGTTCATTAATTTCTTTAGAGCATTCAGTTGCCTCTTTCAAGGGTTTTGTATCAAACATCAACATTACTTTGTTTCCTTCCGTTCCCTCATCCTTCATAGAAAGCGGCTTCAACTTTATACCTTTCTTTTCAACTTGGTAATTATTATTTTTTCCATCATTTAACACACCGTGATCATATCACATCACAAAAACCTTCTCTTGGTAAATCTCTTGTATTAAAACTTATTAAATTTTGCTTTGAAATAGTCGACATATGTTTTTCTTTGCAACCAAGAAACACGTTAGGCATTAGGATGTAGTGTACACTTCAAAGATAATTTTACAATGAATTTGTATAAACTAAATGTTTTGTGATGCTTCCATCTATAGTTAAATCACAAGAATTGCCTCTTAGGTTGCACTTGGTTCGGGAGATAAGCTCCTTTGCTTGAGTTCCTTTCAAAGTTACTTGTCTAGTTGCAATGATATTCTTCACAACATGTTCTCTCCTAGTTCCTATTGTACTTCAAATATGTGATCTTCAACCACATCTTACATTATCTCTACAAAATGTGTTTTTGCATCTTTATTTCTTCCACCATTCAAGTTCTCTCGCCATTTGCAGGTTCAATGCCATTATTGTTTGCACTTGAAATAAGTTGCATTAACTATGTTTCCTCTACCTTGACCTCCACCAAATCCTCTTTCTCTTTCACCATTATTTCCTCTTCCGACATTGTTGTCATTGGCGTCTTCATTCTTCACCTCATTTGGTTCCTCCCGTTTAGTGGCTTGTATTCTCTTCTCTCTCAAGGTTTTTTGTCTCCCTACAGACTTTTATTGGCTCTTAATGCTAGATGATATGCTTCAACTACCAACTGCAACTTCATTATGCAAATCTCATCTTGAATGGATGACATCAACCTATTCACACATTCAGTAATTGACCCAAGACTCTTGTAGAGTTTTCTCAACCTTATAGACAATCTATACAATTATTCCATATACTCTTTGACTAGAATCTCCCTTTGTTTCATTCAATCTATGTAACAAGTTCAAATCAAAATCAAGGGGAAAAATTATGTTTTAGCATGACCACCATTTTGCGCCAACTTTTGAACTTTCATTTTTCTAGCATTGTCAATCTAACTACAACTTATTCCACCATAAGGAAGCATGTCCTTTGAACTTCAAGCATTTCCTTCATACTTGAATCATTTCTCTATATCACCTATCAATCATTCAATAGATCCTGATTTAGGTTTCTTTAAATACATTAGGGAATCCATTCCAGGTTTTCCTTTCAAATTTGAAATAACTCTTATTATCTTAACAATGAGGGGGCTTAGTAGTGCAACAATATGAGAAGTACTTTTTATGGATTAACTATGGATTAATAGTGTGTTCAAATTCATTCATTTACGACCATTTCCCATGAATCCCATTAATTGATGACCAAATTCCCATAAGGCTGAAAAGTCCACTTGGCACTTATTGCATCAAGTAAAGAAGTCGAATTGAGACTAGTGTAGTGAATCACAAAGTGTCAATCATCGCCTCGGGGACTTGCACTTAGTAACAAGGACTTCCTAGGAAGGTCACCCATCCCAAGACTCCTCTGGCTCAAGCATGTTTAACCATGGAAGTTTTCTCCATAGTAAATTCCATTTAAATTGTTATCCTAACAAGTATTGTGCTTTATGATTCATGAACTATTCAATTAGAGCTCCATACTCTTTATTTTAACAATGAAGGGGGGCTTCTACAATCCAACGTTATGATATATCATTTTTTTATAGATTATTGTATATTTAAAGTCATTCATCTAGGACCACTTCCCATGAACACCATTAAGTAATGACCAATTTGTCATGAGTTTGAATGGACCACTTAACACTCATTGCATTAGGGGATGCTCATAGGGGTGAAGAGAGTGGGATTGAAACCAATGAAATGAATCATACAATGTCAACCATCACCTTCATATTTTGCACTTGGTAACTAGGATTTGTAAGGAAGGTCACCCATCCCAAGACTCATCTAGCTCAAGTGCACTTAATCATGGAGTTTTTCTCATAGTCAAGTCTACTCAACTTGCTACCCAATTTGCTAAACCTTAGTAAGTATTGTGCCTTATGAACTATTAAATTAGCACTCCAACGTATTGAGCTCATTCTGATATCATTTCTTCTTCTTCTGTTCATTAACCTTTGTTGTCTTCAATGTCATAATTAAATGTAGTGGTCATTCTCCTCCTCAAAGAGGCTTCCATTGCATCTAACCTTTATGTTGTGCCTCTCATTGTCTTCGTAATTCCCTCATTCCCTCTACCTCCTACCCCAATTCACATTCATTGCTTTATATGCCATACTCTTCATCTTTCCTACAACTCACTTTGCAAATATGCACAACCTCTACCTAGTTCCAACATTGGCATTGGATCTCTCCTTAGACAACTCTTCCCAATTTCCTCCTTTGGTGGAGCTATCTTCACCGCATGTTCTTTCTTCTCTATAACTACTTGATGCAAGGCGACCTTGGGCATACATATTAGAGTACAAAAGAGAAGAAAACTATCTCCTTATTGAAACATAGTAAACAACAATATGTGGCGCACCACTATGATATTAATGTCGTGGGGAATTTGCAATGTAAGTTATAGGTTCTACACACATTGTATAAAATTAATATCATATGCTTTATTCACTATCAACCTCATCCAAAATATTTAGTGCATTAATAGAACGTTAATCTCAGTGACAAGTTATCAAGAAAATCAACGACACAAGTTATCAAGAATATTAGTGACACAATGTCTTTAGTAAAGAAGTTCTTAAGTCTTATCGACATCACTTAATAGGGTTAATAGCTTTGTCCTTTATCACCTTCACAATATTCTTACATTACCATGCTTGTTAGCTTTGTTCCTCAATTCACATGCTCTTATTGATATGACAATGTCAATCATACATCTATTAGGTTCTAAGCTTATCAACGTCGCTTGATAGGGTTAATAGCTTTGTCCTCTATCCCCTTCACAACATTCTTACATTACCAGGATTATTAGTTTTGTTCCTCAATCCACATGCTCTTATTGATATGACAATGACAATTATACATCTATCAGGGTCTAATGAGCCAATGCTTCCCATAATAGAACAAACTTGTTTACAACGGATGATACGCTTCAATGCTTGCTTCACACCACTATAATAATAATGTTTGAATATCTATAGGCCTACAATTCCCCAATAAGAACTTCACCTAAATTCTCTACCCACAACAACCTCCACATCACCTCCCCCTCTTTGAGCTATCACTAAACTTTGGACTACCACTAGGCTTACGAGCCACTAAAAGTTGCAACCATTGGAATCAATTGCTTTTTTTATAGGACCTAAACCTTCTTGAAGTCTAATAATCAAAGTTGGCCCTATCAACTAGGTCCACTCCACCAATTCCGAGTTGCCATGTAAAGTCCTACCAACAATCTCTTAGCCAAACCAAAATTAAACTTATTGTTCGAATGATGGATCCATATTTGGATTTGAAATGTTGGCAAATAAAAATGACTACTGTTGATTTTTCGGATTACCTACTTAGTAACACTACTTTCCATGGGAACCTCATAACTAAAATGGAATTATTTTTGGGTAATATAGAATCACCAACGACTCTAGGATGCCCTTGCATAAAGAAAGGTGACACCAACTCCTAAGCTACAATAACTTACGAAAGCAACTAAATGTTGTATGATTTATGATTTTTTTAGTTTGTCATCATAGCAATCTTGTCATAATATTTTTGCTGAAATTGCAATTTTGTATTGTTAAAATTGTTATTTTTAATGCAGAAATAAATTCAATACCTTCAAAATACCACAATGCACCTTAATTTTGCAATCTTAATCATTAAGATATACAATTTCTTCAATCCAAAATGTATCTTTTCCAAATTTCAAATAAAAAATATTAGTTTCCCTTCATATGGAAAGCCCTATATACCAAAAATAAAAATAAAAATAGCAATAAAATGTCAATATGGGATGGACATATGGAAAGCCCCTATATACTGAAAATAAAAATAAAAATAGCAATAAAATGTGAATATGAGATGGACATAGAGAGTCCCAATGGGAGCGGTGTACCCTTAAGTGCTGAGTGAGTGCTGAAGTATGTTATCCAGTACACCAATGTTTAATTGAAACAAGAAGTTGACACAAAAAGTAAGTTCAATACTCAACACTTTAACTTTTAACTTTTGAGAAAAAACATAAATATAACCCTCTACTAACACAACAGTAACGATGCTTGCTTGCTAAGCATGGCATCTCGGAATAGCTTATAGACTCCAAAGTAATTCTTACACCATGTGTTCCAATGCCATATCTGCAATTACCTCCATTTGGTCATTTCAAATTCAAACTCACCCATATCATTATCAAATTCTTTCCTGGAGTGCAACACCAATCAATCCATTCAAATGTCACTACCAATGGCTGTGCTCGTCTCTTGCAGCTCTGCACAAACATCCATTCACTCAAGCAAGTCCATGCCCACATGATCATAACTGGACATGACCAGAACGTGTTTTTAAGTGCCAAACTCGTCAGCCTGTATGCCAATCTTGACACACTGGAGAATGCACGCTCTGTGTTTGACAAAATACCAAACCGAGATGCTTTTTTATGGAATGTGATGATTAAAGCATATGGCCGAAGTGGGCTATGGGATAAAACTCTTGCGAGTTATCACCAAATGCAAGACGAAGGCATAGAACCGGACAATTTCACGTTTCCCCTTGTTCTGAAGGCATGTGCAAGCCTATCAGCTCTGCAAGAGGGCAAGAAAATTCATTATCAGATTAACCAAATTGGGTTACAGGGGAATATCGTTGTTGGAACTACACTGATAGATATGTATACAAAATGTGGGAGTTTAGAGGATGCACGCCGAGTATTTGATAAAATGTCTGGAAGAGATGTATTCTCCTGGAGTGCAATGATTGCAGGGTATGCACAGAATGGGTATGCCAATGAGGCCTTGTTGTTTTTCAATCAAATGCAGCTTGAAGGCGTATTGCCTGATTCAGTTATTATGGTCAGTCTACTGCAGGTGTGTGGTGATTTGGGAGCTCGGAAACAGGGAATGTGGGTTCATGGTTGTGTGATTACACATGGATTTGAGTCCGATGTTTCTGCAGGAAATTCGCTTGTTGCGATGTATGCCAAATGCGGGAATATGTGTGATGCAGGGCGAGTGTTTGAGGATATGCCTGAGAAAAATGTGATCTCGTGGACTGCAATGATTGCTGGATATGCACAGGATGGGCAGGGACATGATGCCTTGGCACTTTTTGATGAGATGAGGCTTGTAGGTGTGAATCCTAATTCAGTTACAATGGTGAACTTGCTGTCTGTGTGTGCTGATTTGGGAGCTTTGCAGCAAGGCAAAGTGATTCATGCTTATGTTATTGGGCATGGGTTCGACTCTAATGAATTTGTAGCTAATAGCCTCATTGACATGTATGCAAAATGTGGGAGTCCAAACGATGCCCAGCTTGTGTTTGACAGAATGCCTCAAAGGAGTGTTGTGTCATGGAATACAATCATTTCTAGTTATGGCCAAAATGGATATTTCAACAAGGCGTTGGCTTTGTTTCATCAAATGCAACTCGCAGGCATGGCACCGGATTCAGTCACCATTGTAAGCGTGCTGTCGGCATGTGCCCATGTAGAAGATCTGCAACAGGGTAAGTGGATCCATGATTTCATAATGCAGAGTGGGCTGTATTCCAATATCTTTGTGAGCAATTCCCTAATAGACATGTATGCTAAATGTAAGAGAATAGACATTGCGTGTCAAATATTTGATGGAATGTATAAGAAAGACGTGGTCTCATGGAATGCAATGATTTCTGGATATGCCCAAAATGGACATGCCAATGAGGCCTTGGAAAGTTTTAATCAAATGCAACTTGCAGATGTGAAACCTGACTCCGAAACAATGGTGAGTGTACTCTCGGCATGTGCCCAGTCAGGAGCTTTGCAACAAGGCATGCGGATCCATAATTATGTGATTAAAAGTGGTCTTGAGTTGGATGCTTTTGTTGAAACAGCCCTTGTAGACATGTATGCCAAATGTGGGAATGTGGGTATTGCTAGGCAGTTATTTGACCAAATGCGTACAAGAACTGTGGTTGCATATAGCGCTATGATTGCAGGGTATGGAATGCATGGGTACGGTGAGGATGCTCTTAGACTTTTTTCTCAGATGCAACAGACAGGCATGAAGCCAAACGGGATCACCTTCATTTCTGTTTTATCTGCATGTAGCCATTCAGGATTAGTGGATGATGGCTTGCAGTATTTTAATTGCATGAGTCAAGATTATGGGATTGTGCCAATGTTGGAGCACTACGCATGCATGGTTGATCTTCTTGGTCGAGCCGGATGCCTGGTTGAGGCAAGAGACTTTATAAAAAATATGCCAATACATCCTAACGCATGTGTATGGGGTACTTTGCTTGGTTCCTGCAGAATTCACTGCAATATTGAGCTAGCAGAGTATGTGGCAGAAATACTTTTTGATTTAGAACCCAACAATGCTGGATATTATGTGCTATTGTCAAATACATATGCTGCAGCTGGAAGGTGGGATGAAGTAGCAAAGGTGAGAACAAAGATGAAAAACACAGGATTGAAAAAGACATCTGGATGCAGTTTGATTGAGATCAATAGTAGGTTTCATTCATTTCTTGCAGGAGACAAATCACACCCACAGTCCAAACAAATCTATGGAATGTTGGAAACGTTATCTGGCCAAATGAAGGATGCAGGATATGTGCCAATTACAAATTTTGTGATGCAGGATGTGGAATGATTGATGAGATAGCTTATGTTTTTCTTGAGCCTATATATCTATATTGGCAAACAAATTGACATGCCAGAGCAGTGGGACAACTTATGTAGCCTGCAAGTGGTATGGGTTCAAGAGTCTATGCAGACCTCCTAAGCCATGGTGAGAATTTGGGTGGCATGGAGTTATATTTAAGCATCAAGCTTTCACAAGCTCAAAGTTACAAATAAGCCTATGATTAAAGTGTAGAAGTGGCAAACTTAGAACCTTCCTCTACATGAACGAGTCTTCTGGGTTTCCACTTGAACTCACCTTTTGGTTCTTTTCACTGAAGTTCCCTAACCGACATCTGCCCCCTTATAGCCAAATCTTTTCTCTGGACAAATCTTGACATATGCCAATAAGCACATGTGTTGTGTGTGTTAGGATTGAATGACAGAATACATTTACCTTGGCTACCCTCTTGCGTAATCACTTCCCAACGGTTTGGGAGTGTTTCTCCCTGTTGTGTCAAATGTATAACCCGTTGCCCCTCAACGACAAGTGCTTTATCTTACCGTTGTGTCATACAATCCCCTCTCATATTGGGTTTGAGGTATTTATCATTGGATTACTTTTAGTCGTCCTTATTCCCATCTGATGTTTAATATTGTATTCCCTTTACTGCCTTTCTCTTCTGGATATGATGATTGTATCCTTGAATTTATTCAAATCTCTCTAATTGAGACGAGGTATTTCAGGCACTGGATTATTACATCATCCTTTGGTAAATATAAACTTGTGCAGTATTGTTGAGGAAAGTTAAACTTGATCCACTTCAGAGAATCGTGTTGTTTAGTACCCAAGAGGTAAGTTAGATTTCATTCACTTCAGATAAATCTTGTCGCTATATAAGAGAAGCTTTGCTCAATAACCAGGATCTTTGCAAAATAGAATCAAGATACTGATGATATCCCTTGACTAGAATGAATTTAACTTGCAAGCAGGCTTGGAATATGACTGTTATGTATGGCCTTAAAGTTAATTTTTGTAGGAAGTTTAGCTGTGAATGCTGCCCCTCCACAAACTGCTTGAAAGAATATTTGACCAATACATTGCCTCTGGAAACAAAATTGTTGTAAGAAAACATCATATTAAAGCAAGCACAAAACCTTCATAGTATGAAGAGTTAAAAACATAAAATCGTTCAGCTACTCATGCTACAACTATCCAACAAGAGATTGGAGAAACAACTCAACTAAGAAGAAGAGCACAATATTCGCATCAACAGTGGCCTACTCACAATACCACCAATCACCCATAATAATTCTGGAAAAAAAGAGTTGAGTGCCAAATTTTCATTTTAATAAAGAGAGTCAGTTCTTCGATACATTCTATAAAAGCTTGCCCATAAATACATTTAAAACTTAAAAGTAGCCAGGACAGGAAGGTAACAGCCAAATTTCAAGACTGCTTGCAAGCTTGAATTGTGAAGAAACACTAAATCTCAGGCATGGGCTTTCAAGCTTAAATCACAAGAAACACTAAATGTACATAACAAGCAGACATACCATGCTTTTATGTGAAGGAGAAAAACATACAGTGGATATGGTATATCAAGAATTGGATGATGTGTTAATTATTGACAAACAATCAATGAGGCAGAATTCATACCCCACCCTGTCCTGGTGGTGTATAGGCTTATCGTCATAAATAATAAAATTAATAAAGCCTGGATATCCAGACAATCAACAATGTTAGATATATAAGCTGGCCTCAGCCCAAGTTTACTGCTACTCAACTAGTTCAATGATCTACACCAGCATTAGCTCCACTGTGTACAGATGTAGGTTTCCCTTGGTTGTGAAAAAAAAAAATACTAGAAACAAAGTCACAATGGAAAGAGATTAGATGTGGTTGCTATACATACTGATGTATACTACAAGAAGCTAAACAAGGCTACCCATCATTGTCAACATTGAAAGCGTGCTAGGTTATTTAACATTTTGCTTGTTGCCAATTCTATAAACCCAAAACGGGTTTTGTTTGTTGCTTGATCAAATGGTAGTACCTCCTCCATATCATACAAAACCTGCTATCTTCAAATACTGTTGAATTCGACGATTTCCCCTTGTTTACTAAAGTTTATATTGTTTTAATTTTAATTTTTTTAAATATGTTATTTTTTTTGCATAAACATTAATTTAAAATTTTAATTTTTTTATAATATGTTAATTTTTTGCATTTTAAATTTAATTTCTTAATGTATATAATGCATCTTCTCCATCCAAGAGCATTTTTCTTTTTGTGATATAATAATTAAGTAAAAGCAAGGTTTTGCACACTATAGTTGGTCTGTGCATCATTGATGAATTAGTTGGTAAACTTTAATATAAAATATTTTCTTGTGGCGAAAGTTTATTAATTGACTTCTTGTTAGGTATTTTTTCGAAAAATAAATTTGTTAATGGGTCATTTTAACTTTCAAATATTGCTTTTGAGTATGTGGAGGAAAGGGAGTATATTGTCATTGGTCGTGAAGGTTGGTTGTGCATTGTAATTAGACTTTTGATTTGAAAGCTTAAGCATTTTTTTATCGAAATAATAGAAAAAAATTTAGTATGTGTAAATTGACAAAGTATTTAACCAAAAGGTTACTTTTCCATAATATATAAACAGGGTTGAAATATTGGAAAAATTAATGGGAAATATGTATTGAATGCAATTTGGTACTAGTAGAAATTAAGAAAGGAGTGAGTTAATAAGTGGATAAACTCAATTATTTTAGTGAGTTCATTTTTTCAGTTCCACCTTTATCTATTGACTTTTTCCAAATTCTGACAATAAATGTCATCTTACAATGTGTCAAAACCCCCAAGGGAAAAGTTCCTTGCTTGGAGTTTGTCACGGTATGTGTGATATTTTTTTGCATGAGGGTAGCACTAACCTATGACATGGAGGTTTGGGGCAATGCTCTGGAAAAAAGGGAAAACATAAATTCTGCGCTATTTTAAAAAAAATATGGAGTCGATTAAGGGATTGGGGCTGTAATTTAATCTATGTTAACGGATTGGGATTTTGGATGGTGTGAAAAACATAAATATTGTATTGTAAATGGTTAAGAATATAAAATGAGAAAGTAAGAGGGGTGGCTTTAAGTTTTGTTGGTTTTCTTAGTTAAGGATTTGCAAGGTAGATCATTGTGTATTGTGTGTGTGCCATTGTTTTAACCTTTGTTTTGCTTAAGAATATGTATGCATTGTTTCACTTCATACTAGTTCCACCCTTTTTTTAAAAGATAATAAATAATTTTTTACCATGTGTATGTTGACAAAGTATTTAACGAAAGGTTATGTTTTCATAATTCATGCATATGGTTGAAATCTTGGAAAAAATAAAGGGAAATATGTATGGATGGAATGCAATTGGATACAAGTAGAAATTAGGAAAGGGGTGACTCAATAAGTGGACAAACTCAACTTCTTACGTACATAATTTTTCCAAATTCTAACAATATATGTTATCTTAAAATATGTCAAATCCCCTAGGGGTAAAGTTCTTTGCTTGGAGTTCCATTGAAAAAGAAGTGAGTTTGTCCATTTATTGACTAACTCCATAAAAAAAATGTATGTGTGCATGGTGCAAACAATGTTTCGGTATGGCAATAGACTCCTATCAACTTAGGTGTGCAACTTATAATTATAGTACATCCCTAGTTGAAAATGAGAGCACAACAATGCAAGAATTGTGATGGCATGACACAAATTTGATCCCAGACCCCACAAACTTTAATTATCAATAGAATCAATTGAGTAATTCGTCATTTTTAATCATTAGCAAAGTTTGTGGAAGACGTTGTCAATGTTGATACCTGGCATGGTTAGAGATTAATCACTTGCAATGACTTTTATAAATAAATAGTCTTATCCAATTATTGACTTTTATAAATAAGTATTCTTATCCAATTATTGAATTGTGTAAATAGATAGTAGCCTTATCCATGTTATGTCGATCAAGTTGAGCACATTGTTGATCATCTAGTGAATCAATGATCCATAATTATCAACCATGGGTTTTAAATAATTTGATGCAATCCATAAATTGAGCATTAGGTGTAAGTGTACTATACACAATAGTTTATTAATTGACCAAGTGAATGTTTCTATTATCAAGGGGTACAAATATACAAATAGGCATTGGTTTTAGCATTTATAAGTTTGATTGTGGTTATAAGAGTGTTAAACATGTTAGCGATACTTTTCCTAGCATATTCAATTCCTTTTTCTTAATGTGTTTAAGTTCAAATGTCAATGCGATTCAAAGGGTCTTTTCCCAGCAAAGAAATTCATGGCAATCTTGTTAACATCAACTTGAGTAGATTAAGTGTATTTTGAGCTCCTTCACAATGAATGGAATGCTTCAAGGAGACAAGAATATTGTCTAAAACAAGCCTCTATGGAAGTTAATAAAAAGTGAACCAACGCAAATCAACCACAACAATGGAAGAGAACCATGACAATACTCTCATATTAAAGAGAGAGAACATTTCACATTGATTATCATGAGTCATTGTGTAACTAGATGTTATTGCTATACTCTATAGTCATGCTTGAGATTTATATTCATTTTTTTCTCTAATTCCGCAGTTGCTTTTAGTAAACTCAAAATATTATTAATAAATAGTAACATAGCAAATTGATCTTGAGTCACAACCTGAGCTACTTTATCTTTTTATTGCCTTGATATTCTCTAAACAAATTAGTATTTCATTGGCATGATTTATTGGAGATATTCCAAACGTTTACAAGGGAAATCACATAAATGGAAATTAAATTCTAGGAGTTTCAACTCATTCAAGCTAAGGTTCTAATATAACTTTGTAAAATTATAAAAAAAACAGTAAGCTACATGAATTGTGCATAACTATGAATTGATATTTATATTCATTTTTTCTCTAATTCCGCAGTTGCTTTTAGTAAACTCAAAATATTATTAATAAATAGTAACATAGCAAATTGATCCTGAGTCACAACCTGAGCTACTTTATCTTTTTATTGCCCTGATATTCTCTAAACAAATTAGTATTTCATTGGCATGATTTATTGGAGATATTCCAAACGTTTACAAGGGAAATCACATAAATGGAAATTAAATTCTAGGAGTTTCAACTCATTCAAGCTAAGGTTCTAATATAACTTTGTAAAATTATAAAAAAAACAGTAAGCTACATGAATTGTGCACAACTATGAATTGATAACTCAAATTATGCTTAACAAAAGAATATATTTTAGGTTGTCTCTTCAAAGCATTTGCCATGAAAAATAAGTTACTAAAAAATAATATATCATCATAAATTGATTACAAGTGTTATTGGTAAATCCAAATCTAATGTCATAGGATTAGTGGAAAAGCAAACACCAATATATTAGTACATGGTAATTTCATAGGATTTGGTGAAAGAGGTCAAGTCTAACCAGTCAACTTAAACTAGTCAACTTTAAGTATGCATAATTTGTTATTGAAATATTAAAAAATGATAATTACAAAAAATTATATAAAAGAGAAGAAAAATAACTTAAAAAAAAATTCAAATCATATTGAAAATATATTTATTTAAATTATTGGTCCTAAAAAAACATACATAATTGAATATTTTAATAGCTTGTAAAACCAACTTCAATTGAAGTGGTACTTAAAGAAGACACATATGTTTACAAACTTCTAACTATAAACCATAAACAATAAAACACATCAATGATAAATTAATGTTACATTTTGGTACTTGCATTTTAAGAACTAGAGGAAATACAATTGGTTTGAGGACATGAAAATGGAATTGATTTTAAAGAGTGAATTATAGAATTAAAATAATATACATATAGTTTCAAAGAAACTTAATGGTGAAACGTGTAAGTGGTGGGTTGACTTTGATTTTAAAAATGCTTTTTAAATAGATGGATAAAAGCAGCAAACAATGATGGGCCTCTTTGCCAAGAACTCAGGGAAAACATAAAAAAATGAATGGAATATAGTCCGTTAAAGACGATGTTATAGAAAGAGGGGATGAGATATAAAAGTTGTAAGCCTAATCAAATGCTTCTTAGAATGGTTGAGATCTTAAGATAAGGAAAGATAACAAAACAAAAAAAAAGATGACCAAAAGGAATTGTTTAATAGGGCAATGAAAATTTTAAATTACTTAACTATATTTAGAATGTGAAACAAGGTGACGAAAATTCCAAACTATTAAACCATAAAAACCTTTCCTTTCAAGAGCTTAACAAAAAAATGTTGAATAGAAATTGAATTAAAAACATTTGAGAGATGACCAAAAAAACACATTGGAAGAAGTAATTCATAAAAGGATTTCATGAGATTTAAATGAAAGAAACATCAAACACAAAGACTTAAAAAGCTCTAAAGTGGACAAAATCAAGTTAAAAACATAAGAAATAATTGTACAAGGATAGAAAAGACGAAATAAACTGCTCATAGTATTGACCTTTAACTTGAGTTGAGCACCAAATGTAAATGATGGAAGCTTATCTTTATGAAGTAGGTATACATGTAGAACATGAGAATCTACCAAAACATATTGAAGATAGGCCGAAACATGAAGGACCACAATCTGTTTGCAATGTATTAACATTTTTGTTGCTAAGAAAGTTCGTAAGTAAGACAAAAATTATTCTATTCATTTTCGAGGAGGAATAACTACATGGCAAGACACTTGGACAAATTCAAATCCAAAGGAAAGTAGGGTATGTACACCTTTATAGACTATGAAATCGCTCTACATAAGAGGCCCTTGTCTCATAAACAAGAGGGTCTTATATATTAATTTGGTGTCTTGATCGGTCACGACCTTAATATCAGAACATTATTGTTGTTATTATTATTATAGCTTAAAAATACAAAGTTTACAACATATATGAATTAGAGACAAATAACCAAATTGACAACAATAATGTTCTTTATGAATAAATAGATGGTCAAGAACTAGCTTGATGCCAATTTACAAAGGCCATACAAAGGGCTCAACTTATGTTTCAAGTACTAATCATCTCCAATAAGGGAAAAATTGTTGTTATCCCATTAATATAGATTATAACAGTGATTTAATGGTTGGCATTTATTCTTTTTTTCTTAGAGGTGGTTATGCAACTCATTGTTATTATTATTATTAAGAGTTTTCACTAATTATTTGGATGTGAATTAAGTATAAGTGGGAGATTATAATAGCGATTCAAGTGGTTGGCATATATATATATATATATATATA
>LPNX010446412.1:51756-80174 GCA_001517045.1 Pseudotsuga menziesii
ATTTAGACTTTTTACTAATTCTTTAGTTGTTTTGGATAAATATTGAACATTAAATATAATAAACATCAATTGAGTTTACTAAAACATTGTGTGAGAAATTAAGATAAATACAAAATTATAATAATGCTTCAAGTGCATGGATACATATACTTATTTCATAGTGTTACCTCTATGTTGATGGCAAATATTCTCTTATAAGTTGAGAGGTAGTTGTGCAATTCATTGTTATCATTATTTAGAGATTTCACTGTTTCTTTCATGTGTATTATTATTATTTGGACTCCCGAAGTTTAACAATTTTTACTATTTCTTTGGTTGTTTTGGGTAATTTGAACCTTGTATATAACATCCATTAAATTTTTATTGTAAAAATGAAATATAAAAATGAATAAAGGTTGGTTTTGTTAGCAAAGTTGAGCCCCATCAACAAATGTCAAGCAAGGTTCATGTCATATATAATAACGGTAATATTAGATTATGAATTAGTTATAATAAGAAGGGAAGTATTAGATTTTTATAAGTTATAATAGAGATCAAAACAACGTTGACTTAAGAGATGGCATAGTGACCCACACTGATATATGAATTAACCTCAATGATAATTTGTTGTCTTATCTGTTAAGGTTATTTATCTTTATTCAATGATGCATTTTTTGTTTGATAAAAAAATATACAATTCAGTAGCATAACAAAAGTAATGCTCGAGTGATTGTTTGTTAGGATTAGCTCAAGTTATTATGGTATGAAGTGTTATTCTCCCTAGCTAAGTTTTATCCCTGTAAGCGATATGTTGATTTTATAATCTGTATAATGTTATAATGGCTTTAAGTTTGATCTCACTTTGTGCTCTCATCATTTTAAGAGGAAGTGCCCAACCATTTTCCCATGGCATATTACCTAAAGAACATAACATTGTAAAACAAAAACAAATGATTGATTTAGTAAAATAAAATATCACTATTTTATCAATAAAATTAAATTTCAAGACTGAAAATATACCATATTTATCTGATTTTTACTTTTGATTAGTATAAAAATTTCATAATTTTCTTACTCAAATTAAACTCTAATCAATAGTACCTAGGTAAAGTTTTATGTTTAATGCATTTTAATATCCTAGGTCTTTTAGATATATTATTTAAAAGTGCTAGTTTTATTGAGTTCTACCATAATCCTATATTTTAAAATACCGATCATTAAAAAGTATTTAAGAAAAGTAATGACGTCCTTATCCACTCATTGCTGAACAACAAACACAAACTGAACATTAATTATTACTCTAAAAACCCTTAACCAAGGAAACCAACATCAAAGATATCTTTATTTTTGAGCTTGTTGTTCATCCCTTTCCTATGAACACATACATTATGCCCACCAAGTTTTGAATCTGGGTGATTGCCATAATAAGCACTACAACTAACTATAACGACATCGATATAAATTTCTAATATTTATTTCTTTTTTTAAAGGATGTCTTTTTTATGAATAGACCAAACTTTATGTTTTAGGAAGTAACCAAAAGGTCCACTTTTTTTCCCAGGTAACAATGCCAGGGAGTACGTCCCTTCATTAACCCTAGATTCTTCGAAGCACAAGGCCGTTACTACAATATTCTAATTATGAGCTCAATATGTCACTTACAGGAATAGAACCTCGACGGGGAGGATAATGCTCCGTCCCACAAGCACTCGAGCTAGACCCAATTGACAACAATTCCACTTTGTTATGTAATGTCTAATCCTAATAATCCTAATATGGGATCATATAGTAGGAATGCTACTGAATAATCAACTTGAAGCTGAATTTGAAGCATGCTTTTGTAAAATCAAACAACATTTTCAGTATATGATATTTCAACATTTGTAGTAGATGGAAATGTTGTAGACATGCTTCAATACCTACTGTGCCACTAACAGGATTTTGAATTATTGTTTTGTTAGAACAGAGAGCTGATTAACACCGAGTCAGAAAAAACATAAATTGAAGCAATGGATCATGCTTTTACAAAGCTGCACTCCCAACTAATGCATACAAAATTATGTGTTGAGCATAATGGAGACTTACCATGCAACTCAATGACAAAGTTTGTTGCAGTAGTTTGAGGCGGCTGTTCATAGTACATGCTGCTGTGATAACGTCTTGGTAAGATTACACTTGTTACCAAACTTTAATGACAGTGCATGCAAGAATTCTTAAGCGATAATAATTAGAAGTGCTGCACTAAAACTTTGAAAAGCTGTTTCATTAAGGATTCTGGGCTGGCCACCCTTTTGGTAAGATAAAAGTAATCAGCTAAGAGAAACACTTAACATGACTACTGGCTCCATCTCTAGACTGGATTCCTGCTTGGACAAGAATCAAGGTTGAGATTTGGTATAAACTTGCCATTTTACCCAGGGTTTGCCACTGAAATATTCCTTTTGACAATTCAAAGGATCAAATGCAGTCAACCTAAAACACCTGATTACTAGCATGTTGATTAACCTCAACAAGCTTATATTTTAATTTAGAGAAAATGTTGAAACTATTTGACTGTTTATATGTTAAGGAATTGAATCTTACTTGGAGCTTCTGCACGTTGTACTTGTATCTTAATATGTGCAAGTTAATCACATTGCCAGGCTCTTGTCTTATCAGCGGAATGCAGAATTATGAGCTGTTTCTATAAGAAAATGTCTGATATGTAAAAGTTCTTTACTTGTTGCTTTGCAAAAGGGATTTTGCACTTAAGGTTGCACAAAAGCTGTGCAAATTTCTGTCCACACATATCCATGGTTTAACAATTTAGATTATTCTAGCATTCCATATGCTGATCATTCAAGACAAAAACGCCCCACCTCTTCTTTTACCGAATGTTTAGAGGATAGATTTCCACAGGTCATTTTATGATAGAATATGTGTTTCAAATCACAGCCCAGACAGCCTAATTGAGGCAAAAGGCATGCATAAATTTGTAGCAGCCCCAGTTTATCTGAAGTGGTTTTAATTATCATCACCAATAATCTCTGCAGGAACACAACCCATCCCTGAAATGATGAAAACGATGTGCATCCCTCACAATAATTTCTCTCCTAACAATTTTGGAAATGAACTTAGTGGCACAATGGCAGTCACCACATACCCGAAGGTTCTTAGTGATACGAATGAGGGTCCCAGGGCTTGTGTTGATAAGCATGAAAGCAATTGCCAACTTCTCGCTGTGACTACAAAGCATGTCCTCCTTTTCTTCTTCCTCCACATCATGGAGCACAAAGTTTGTATTTGGCACATAACCTACCTTCTCCATTTCTCGAGCCAAGGTCTCTAGTGTGGCATATATTTCCTTAGATTGCGGATGTGATTTGTCTCCCACATAAAATGTATGAACCCTGCCATGCAACTCAGCAGTGCTCCATCCTGGTGTCTTTTTCAACCCCCTGTCTTTCATCATTCTCCTCACCCTGATTACATCTTCCCATCTACCAGCCTCAGCATACATGTTTGACAGCAGCACATAATATCCAGGATATGTGGGATCAAGGATAAAAAGGCGTTCGGCAATACGTTCTCCTAGCTCAACATTATGATGAATTCTGCAGGCACCAAGCAAGGCCCCCCATACACCAGCATCAGGTTCAACAGGTAAATTTTTTATAAAATCTATTGCCTCTTCCAGGTGCCCAGCACGGCCTAGAAGATCAACCATGCATGAATAGTGCTCCATATTGGGCTTGATACAATAATCTTTAGTCATGTAATCAAAAGATTGGCAGCCCTCATCCACAAGGCCTGCATGACTGCATGCAGACAAGATATGAATAAAGGTGATGTGGTTTGGCTTCACTCCCGTGTCTTTCATCTGGAAAAAGAGTTCAACTGCATCCTTGCCATTCCCATGTAGTCCATAACCTGCAATCATCGCATTCCAAGAAACCACATCTCTTTCAGGCATTTTGTCGAAGAGATTGTGTGCAACCTCTAAACTACCACACTTAGCATACATGTCTATAAGGGCATTTGTCACAAATACATCCATATCCAAATTGCCTTTGCTTATGTAATCATGGATCCATTTGCCTTGTTCCAGAGCTCCTAAATGGGAACAAGCCGAGATCACACTAGAAATGGCAATCGAGTTAGGGGTGACATTTTTCTGTAGCATTTCCTGGAAAATTGTTAAGGCCTCACTGGCATGTCCATTCTGCGCATACCCAGCAATCATCGCATTCCATGACACTACATCTCTCCGAAACATTCTATCAAACAATCGACGTGCAATTTCTATACTACCGCATTTAGCATACATATCTATCAAGGAATTGCCCACAAACAGATCCGAATCAAACCCATTCCTCAGTATATAATCATGGATGCACTTACCTCGTTCCAGATTTCCCAAGTCAGCACACGCCGGAAGCACATTCACCATGGTAACTGAATCCGGCATTACATCTTCTGCTTTCATTCGATGAAACAGAGCCAAAGCCTCGTTGGAATGCCCATTTTGGGCATACCCGGCAATCATTGCATTCCATGCAACAACATCTCTTTCCAGCATTTTGTCAAACACTCGGCGTGCATCCTCTATACTTGAGCACTTGGCATACATGTCTATGAGGGCAGTCCCCACATGAACATGAGAATCAAACCCACTTCTAACAATGTGATAATGAATCTTCCTCCCCTCTTGCAGAGCTGATAGGCCAGAGCATGCCTTGAGTGCAAAGGAATAGGTGAAATTATCAGGCCATATGCCTGTCCATTGCATTTGGGAATACAGTGCCAGGGTTTCCTCATAAGGCCCATTCCAGGCATACCCTCTGATGATGGCATTCCATAGAAATGCATTTCGTTTGTTTATTCTATCAAAGACCAGGCGAGCATTGGCCAGACAGCCATACTTGGCATACAAATGGACTAGTTTGGTACCTAAAAATACATTTTGTTCAAGCCCACTTAAGAGCATGTGGGAATGTATTTGACTGAGAGTTCTGATGTTTGTGCAGGTCTGTAAAAGCAAAACATAGGGCTGGCTGTTTTCATCAAATACTTCTTCCTTGCTTAATATATGTAAGTTATTGGATTGTAATGTCCAATCTGGTTTTGGGTTTCGCTTTACTGCCAGACAAACTGGGGCAACTTTCCTTGAAAAGCTCGAAGAAGACCAGAGAGGGGAAGAGGATGGTTCATACCTTGTGAAAAAATTCCTTGAAATGGCATTGCAGAGAACCATTTACGTTGATGCTGACGATGATAAACTGTCCTTCGATCAATCCATGGGCGCTTTTCAGACTTAAATGTGCATTTTGAGTTTTGCAGTCTTTTACTCTAGAGATGTTTATTACGAAAGATCAGTGTAATTGGTATAGATCAATTTAAAAGGATCTATCTTTATCTTAAAAGGGATCTATTCAGTAAGGATGGATCAAATATTTTTTTTTTAGGGGAAATGCAATTTTTATGGTTTTAATTATTTGTGTAGTTTTATATTTATGTAATTTTAAATATTTTAAATCTAATTTAAGGATATATTATTTTTATAAAGGATAGGCGTCATGGGTTGTAGAATAAGCTTTTTCTGTCTAACTAAAAAAGATTGATAGCCGGATCGCGTTTTGGATGTTTTGGTCAATGAATTTTTTTAATTAAACTGTGAAATAGTTAAGAAGAGCAAATTTATTATTTTATTTAAATTTTAAATTGATGATTATATGTTATCAAAATAATAATTAAAATTATAAAATAATCAAATTTAAATAAAAAGATTAATAAATTAATATTTACTAATAATATTTATTAGGAGAAATGTCAATTCTGGTTGTTCAAGAGAATTATCTAGAATTGCATAATCCACTCTATAATAAGTATAAAGGGGTTTAACAAGAGAATCATGTCATTTACACAAATTAAACCTAGTGGACATGGTAACAATCATTCCTCCCAACCACTCAAACTACATACCATGGACAATAATATTTATTAATGATATAATTTAAAGTTATTAGAATATTAGTAATTAGTTATAATATAAATGTTTTAGAGTCTAAATACAAGTATATGTCTATTTTCATTTCTTTTTAAAATATTAAATACAATGATTTTTTTTTAAAATGTAAAAGGCTAATTTATGGTAGTTTTATATATATATATTATTTAAGGTGCAATCCTAAACATGTACATTATGTTGTATATTTCTTCTTCTTCATAGAACTTAAATGCATTAACCATAGAAAATAATTGGGGTGTTATAGGATTTAATTCATCTTGGGCTTTTTCACTAATATGATAGATTTTTGGCATCATGGCATCATTCCGTAGTGTCCCATTCACATGTCTAATTAAAAAATGTCCATCTATGTCTCTTGGAATTGTTTTTACTACATAATATTTTTTTATAGACACTTATATTTGTTTTTCTCTTTTAAAATGCATATCATCATTAATATAATATGAGCACGATCACATTGAAAGTGGTGTTGTATACCACTCGACATATAATATGAGAACGATCACATTGAAAGTGGTGTTGTATATCAATTGGCATTGCATTAACATAATATGGGCATGATTGCATTGAAAGTGGTGTTGTATGTCAATGACATTGATAAAACAATCAAATGAAGAGACAGAGGATGAGTGAACATCACAAGAAGAAGAGTAAAAGTTGGCATTGATCAAAGATTAATCCCTTAAACTAGAACGGTTGGATTTAGTATGAGAGGCAAACAAATCATGTATAATCTAAGTAGTTAATTTATACGACAATGAAAGTATATTCCTTTTTAAGGCATCATAACCCTTCTTCAAGCAATGGGATTAAGAGATATTAGTAGTATATTTAAATTATCTTGAAATAGTTACATATATAAGTTAGTATAATGCCATAATAATGCCATTTGAAAGAGGATTTAATCCCTAGAGAGGAGCATATATTCCACACAATGTCATAGAAACCAAAAAAACATGTGCGATTGAACCTTGAAAAGGTAATATCACCAAATATATACAAGCATCATAAAGGCCCATTAATGGATTAAACTAGAAGAAAAACAAATCTCCAACTAAGAAACATGGGTGGGGTTAAGACCAACCTTGAAAGCATCCACCTGCAAAACCCCCTTCTAACTTGAAATAATTTGCTTAGACAAACCATTGGATTCATTGTTATGCATTCTCATAATATGTGCCAAATTGATTTCAAAAAAAGTTTGACTAAATATTGTTATCACTTGATCCAACAATGAGTGAAGAGAGATGTTATGGAGTCTTAAAGAGTCATTTATCTAACCAGAACCAAGATTTGGATCTCCAAACACTTGGAGCATATTGACACCTTTCTCTAAAGCAAGCTTTAAGAGGGAGATCATCACTTGTAACTTTGTCTAGTTATTGATTACCTTCTCAATGGCTAGTTTGTAAGAGTAGGAATCGTAGTTGGTTAGATATAGGGTTTATCTCGCCCTACATTGGCATGGACTACCTTGATAAGCTCCACTAGAAAAAATAAACAAGCATAGGATGTATCAATGATTGAAGGGTCACTGTTTGGAGGAATCTTCAAGAAATCAAATTGTTTGATAAGGTCATAAACATTTTTATGCCATAAAAAACTTATAAAGGTGAGAATTAGCACTCCACACTAAACAAAGTAGCATTTCTTGTAATCCACAGTGCCCACAAAACAACACATGGAGGGGATTTATGTTTTCCAATATACTATCTTCCATTCATGACTTGAAGCAATTTATCCAGGAATTTCCTTCACATTTATATGATCCTCATGTCAAAATGATAGCTTCTTTCCAAACTTCCTTTGCAAAAGGGCATTAAGGGAAAATACTAAGCTTAGTTTCTTCAATTAGTTTGCATGTCACACATAAACTAGGGTCTTACCAACACCTTTTTTGAAGGGAGTCCCAAGTTGGAAGTTTGTTGTTTAACACCAACCAATGGAACATTCTAGACTTGATTAGACACTTTAGCTTCCAAAGGGGTTTCCACTAACAACATTGGTCATGTGGATCTTCCAAAAACATAGCTTTATAGCTCAAGTTAGCATTATATTCCCCATTTGGATTATAAGACCAAACAAATGTGTCATCTTCTTCTTTGAGATAGATTAAATTTAATTGTAATATTGCATCCAACCTACTCCTTTGGAACACCTCTTCACCCACTAACACATTGTCTTCTATTGATCTCCATTTTTGAATCTTTAATATTCTTCTTCCAACATCAACGTTAGTTAAAGATTATATGCCATTACCACAAAATTTTTATAGAGCCCCATTAGAAATTTTATAGAGATGGGTACTACTAACCCATGGGTCAAAATGACCAACTCTGACGCTATTGTTATTCCCTATCTTCCAAGCTAACCAATTGTCAATAAGGGGAAAATCTAGGGAAACAATCATCTATAAGATGGAAGCATAACTAGTTGTTGGTTTGTGCCTTTGCCAAATCCAATTCTCCATACTCAAGGGGTCAGTTTATTTCCTCTTGATGCCCTATTTCTACATGCCAAGTTTAGTTATTAGCGATCTCGACAAACTCATAATTGCTAGAGCTTCACCAAATGGTGGATGTTTTTAAGGCTCAACCTCTGAAGGGATTTAGGCTTAGTTATTCTTTACAACTTCACAATAGAAAACCCTTGGTCATTGTTACCTTCCCATATAAACTTAATGCACTTCCTTCTAATATTTTTTGAAATACCAACAAGAATATAAGTTAATGGATGCTAGTATACTAGAGTAGCTTCCAATACATATTTAATCAAGGTTACTATTCCTCCTATAGAAAGTCATTTATTGTAGTAACATGTTACCTTATTCTCCACCTTTTGGTATAACCATGACCAATCTATTGAACCATATCAATTAGCTTCCATAGTAAAACCTAGATACTTGAGACTCTTGATGAATTCTAGAATCTAAAAGGAAAGTATCTAAGCTATATCATGAATCATTTTATCAATCATCCTATTGAAAGAGATGGAGGATTTTTTTCATGTTAAATTCCATCCCATTGTCATCATTGGAAAGGGTGAAAAATTCTTCTAGAAAGGTTCCTTCCCGAACATAACCCACTTCGAAAGAAAAACATCATCAATGAATAACAAGTTGGAAAGAGTAATTTCTCTTCACAATCCAATCCCTTTCACCTTTCCCTTATTTTTGTATGCATCAAGAATTCTACTTATGCCTTCAAGCACCATTAAAAAGTGGAAAAGAGACATTCGGCAACCTTGTCTCAACACCCTTGAGGATTTGAAGAACATTGATGTAGAACCATTCTATCCAATTAAAGAAAGCATACCCATAAATTGTATGAACACGAATTAATCTAAGGAAAAGCCAATTAAACTTGTCGCATGCTTTAGACAAGGCATTGTTTAATACCATGGTAGTTAGTTCCTTTGTCTTCACTAACTGCAAGTCATCTTGGACAACTTATACTACATCGTAAATTTACTTGTCATCTAGAAAACCAAATTGCTCCGAAAAAAAATTGTATAAGATAAAATAGATTTTAGTCTTCTAGTTAGTGCTTTTGAAATTATTTTGTAGAAAAGAGAAATGGGTCAAGTCTTCAAATGGATTATCCTTCTTTGGAATAAGGGCCAAGAAAGTGGAGTTGAAGGATCCAAGTACTTTTTCCATATGCTCTAGATTTCTCATCAAGGACCAACATTATTAATATAATATACATTAGTAAAAATTATTAATTTAATACATATTAGTAAAACTTATTAATATAATATATATTCGTAGTATGCTTATAATTTAATATTGTTTTTTTTGGTTGGGGGAGAAGGGTAATTTTTTTGCATTATCACGATCCCACGTCAATGCATAACATTGTTAAACTCGATCAACATAGACTTTGTTCTAGAATTCTATGCCCATCAAGGTTTGAACTTGGGTTGTTTGCTTGGCAACCCCATCTCAACCACTAAGTCACAACCAAACAAACTAATTCAATATTATTAATATATTAATAATGCAATTGTTGATGGTATTTCAAATGATTATAAGTCTAATGGGGTAGTTCATGTGGTTGAGTGCTTTGAGGCTCATGCAAAAGGTCTCAAGGTCAATCCCTAGACCTCAATGTAGCTATTGCATGACTTACTCAATGCCCCTACTTCAACCTCTATAATCGACATCAATGGGTTTACCTTGGGTGCCATTACTCAATGCCCCTACTTCAAGCTCACTACTCAACATCAATGAGTTTACATTGGGTACTATTTATGAAATGTTGGATGGTTCCCAAGTGTCTCTCTATGAGGTTTTCCTTGCAAAAAAAAATCAATTGTTAGAAAAGCACTAGGCCTTAAGGCACTAGGATTAAATTGTACTATACTTGTAGCTGTGAGACTTTAAGCAATGACCATAGAAATTTTGCAAATCTATTGTTGCATTTAAGAATGCTTATTTTTTCATAGGCATTAATGGACTAATGGAATGAAGAGAAAACATCACAAGAAGAAGAAGAAGAAGACAAAATGTTGACTTAAATTAAAGGGTAAAACCTTAAACCCAAAATGGTTGGATTAACTATGATGAGCAAACAACACATTCTCATTCTTGGTGTTTAATCATTTTTCCTCTAGAAAATGTTGTCAAGGAATCCCTCTAAGCACTTCCTCACATTTTGTGGATGGCACTAAGGTAAATGTTGGTAGAGTACAACATGCACTCCTACCAAAGGGGGACTCTATCGGATTTGAACCCATGACCTCTAAATAATCTCTTCCTTGAGACTTGCCAATTCAAATTGATTGAGCTAATTGACTAGGCTAATAATGATTGGGTAGTCGATCTATGATGGTGACAAAAGTATATTCCTTCAAATGAAAGCATAGTCCTTCTTCTAGCAACGGGATTAAAAGTGATGAATAGTAGTAGGAGTACTGTCTCTGTGTGTACACACACAAGGTATAGTATTACATTATTACATTATATGATACATAGTGTTACAAAAACATTTGCAATAGACCTTGCAAAGGTGGACCTATCTTTTATTCCAACTGAGTGTTAAAAAAATAGTCCATATCATTCTATGAATCTTATAGTCCACTCATTGACAATGGACATAGAAATAAGTATTAGGTATGTTCATAAAACCAAAAACCACATCCAACAATTAACTACATCAAATAATGAAATTAGAAGAATCGCATCTTGAAATAATGATGGACTGTTTTAGATTGGCATGCCTATAAGTTCCACTAATAAAGCAGTTCATGAACATATAAAACATGAGTGTTGAGGGGGAAATGGTTCTAAGGGTCCATTCAGTCACTGATGAAAATGGCCTTGTCCTTAAACATGTCTTCATATTAATCTAGGATCCCATCCAAGGTCATTTGCAAGATGTGGATCATAGCCTTGATGTTAGCCATGCCCCTCTTAAGGTAAATAACATTGGCTTCCTAGTGAGCAAGTTGATGAGTGCTAGCTTTCTACATCTTGGACAAGGAAATAAACTCCTTCATAATCCATAAGAAGGTTGTAGTTGTAAAGAAAGGGGTATGCATACTTATGGTGTGGCCATAATCCATTGCAAGGGTTTTGGAGAGAAATTCATAATTCTACTCAATTTGTGTTTAAACATGGTTTTGGAAACAATTTCACAATTCTACTCAATTTGTGTTTAAACATGGTTTTGGAAACAATTTCACAATTCTACTCAATTTGAGTTTAAACATCAGCTTTGGAATTCACCTGCATCTCCTAAAATTGTTTTAGTATGTGATTAGTGAATCTTGAGGCTAATATTACCATTCTTAATGCCAAAGGAGAAAAAGTTTCAAAGAGGTGTATGCAGGGTACTAGGTTACTTACCTTTGATTATGACTGAATGCCACGTGAAAGTGGCACCTTGAGAGTGTTGGGAAACAAGTTTCCTTTATTTGGGATGACCTTGAGTTCTCCTTGCTCGGGGTTTGTCCAAAATTTTCTCTCCCAAATCTATAATTTGTTTTCCTCTTACTTAGTTAGTGGGGAGCCAAAAGTCCCCCCCATTACATTCATAAGAGAGACAACCTTTTCTTCAACCCTCAAATTCTCAATAGAAACTTCCATTGTAGAGATGGAGATCCCCAAATTATATTCATAAATATGCTTGCTAATGCATTAATCAAAGGGTACAAAACCCATTCTATGATGAGAAATTGTAGCAATGATGGTTGGAAGCCCCCGTGGCTTGTGTTTGTCCTTCTGTGTGATGAAATTGAAAGGTTGTACTTGAAAGCTTACACAACATTAAAGGGCATTATCAAATGGAATGAGGGAAAATGATTCTCCTCCATCCTTCCTCTCTTTCATTGTACATTGCCACTTGTTTCCTATACGACAACCCACACATCATATTAAGTCTAGGTATCACCCCATCTGGGATTATATATATAGATGTATGTATATATACATGTATGTATATATACATACATGTATATATACATACATGTATATATACATATACATGTATATATATATACATATACATGTATATATATATACATCTATATATATACATGTATATACATATATACATGTATATACATATATATATGTATATACATATATGTATATATACATACATGTATATATATATACATGTATATATATATATACATGTATATATATATGTGTGTGTGTGTGTGTGTACATACACACACACACACACATATATAACTTAATGTTATTGATATTCTTTTTTGGGTAACACTTTTATTTTTATCTACGAAGAGTTATGAACCTCAATTCTACATTATTGTTGTCTAATTTTGCGCTATCATTGTCCCACTTCAATGTAGAGAGTTTTTAAACTTAGTGAACATACACATTTTTCTAGCTTTGTATACCCATCAAGGTTTGAACTTGGGTTGTTTACATGGAAACCACCATCTCAACCACTAGGTCACAACCCAACAAACTAATTCAATACTATTTTTTTCCATTGAAAACTTCACAGGAAACCCAAGGGATGCTTCCTTACATTTGTGGATGGCATCCATAGTAAACCCATTAGCATAGATAAGTACTCCTCACCCAATTAGATTCGAATCGGGTACCTATCAACAAAAATTCAATATTTTTTTTATTTTAAACAATAACAAATAGATTTTGTATTATGGCGGGGGGGGGGGGGGGGGGGGGGGTTGTTGTTGTTAAACCGATTGGTTATGTGATAAAAAAAAGTTTAAAAATAGCTGCAACCATTGAACAAAATAGGCTATCCAAGTTCAAAACATTCTATACTAGCCTAAACAACAAAATACCAGATAATTTTGGCAAGTAAATTGCCTTAGACACTACAACACTAAAAACAATATACACCAATGCATTAAAATTTAGATATAAAACTAAAAATGATGTCATAGAAGGACAACATAATTTAGATCCACCTCAACTTTGATAACATTTAGACTGGCATTTCTTCATATTTCTTATTTTGGGGTTAGTTGTTTTGGAATTTTTCGTTATGGCCACATTAAAGATGCCCATTGTGATATGATCTTCCTTATCTCTAGTAGAGAAATCCCCCATCAAATTACCCACATAAAATGAAGGTGAGGGGATGAGAAAAAAAATTACAACCTAAGGCAGTCCAAAATGTGTTATGATTCTATGTACTAGATAATTAAGAGAACCAATTTGTAATCCAAATGAGACATGTGGGAGACCTTCATGAAATCCTAGAATTCTTTCTCAGACTCCCTCAACACCAAAGGATGAGTGGTGGTTTCCAATGCATAATCATCCCTAACCCTAATTTTAGAATTCATTTTTCACTCCAACACCTCCCTCCATCAATTCTACCAAATGTTTTGAGCTCACTAAATTGTAATTAAGCTTTGCAATTTCTCACTCACACTATTGAATTCCTATTTGAACCTCCCTTAAGTCACAAAACACACAACACTTGTTGTGACAATGGCAATGTCCCATGCTGTTTGTGAGGAAGAACACACAACGGGAAACAAAGACACACACCATTGCTAACTTGAACCACCATTGATAATCCCAATCCCAATTCACTTTAATTCCATACCTTCCAGGAGATAGATAATTAAATCCAATAAGAACTAGAGAGATATCTTATTGCAAATCCAACTATAAATCCCACACACAACTGCCTCATATCCATTATACCATACAAGAGTGCATCCACCACGAGGAGAACCACAAAGTGAAAAGACTCCCTATGGTGAAAGCTAAGTTCCTTTCAACCTTACGTCGCTTGGAAATACACATGGATGTCATAAATCCTTTCACATGGGCATTTATTAATATCAGTAGAATGTTGTTGGGATGGGAGACCCCCATTCAAACTTAACGATCCTTCACCTATTTATACTCCAACATTGGATTGAGAGTTGGCCTTTCTATTTTGCTTCATTATGAATTGAAAGAAGGAGATTGATTTGAATTGATGACATAAGGCAATCACCCTTAGGATGAGGGATGCAAATTTGAAGTTACTCGATGTGGTTTGAAGGAACAATGCTTTAATAATAGTTAATGGATCCCATATCATTGTGATTTTCGATACCCTATCCTCTTAGATGATATATCTAGTCCTTGAATAGTAGCAAATAACTTTTCCTCATTATTACTCGAATGTCCTGATCCCTATTCATACACAACATCTTTCATTCCATTGAGATCATATATAATCGCTTGGGCTCATACCACTCTTACATAAATTCAAAACGATAAATATATTAATATTATTAATATATTAATCATTGTTAACAAAAGCATAAACAATTACAACTGCATTAAGCCTTAAGAGACTAAATGATAATTATACTAGACTTATAACCATGAGCCTTTAAGCATTGACCAAATAAATTTTGCAAATATACAATTTCATTTAAGAATGCATTTAAGTGTCTTCTATCACTTGAAACCAGAAGGTTCCAAGGCAAATAACAATAGTACATTGTCGCTGTGTACTATTTATGCACACTTTGAGGTAGTGCTTGCTAACCATAGGGTGGAATCCCTATTTGACTTTAGGAGCCAATTAATAATAAAAAAAAAACCAAAAACACTTAAATCGGAATAAAATCTTGTTGTCTTGAATAAGTTTGTTAATAAATATAAAAAACAAGTAAAAAATGACCTGATAATTACAATACGCATAAAAAACGATGTAGAAATTTATCAAGAGTTGGACGCATAACCCAATGCAATTTTAGGCTAGCAAAAGTTGAATTTCTCTCTATTTCTGCACTAAAAATGAAATTATGAGCTAATCTTGTTGCAATTGAACAAAAAACTAGAATTTAAGTCACCTAAAATGCCTAATTATACAGCTAGAGTGCTTATGATGCATGATTCTCAATGTAGATATGATAGTTTTCTTTTATATGAGGAAATAAGTACTACTAGTTAATGAACCAATGCCTTAAATGGAGTAAGACAAGATGGAAAGAAGAAGAAAGTGAATAGGGTGGAAAAACAATCTGAATCCTACTACTCAAGCTCTATTGAAACCAAGATTAAAAGCATGTGAAAGTCTACGGAACATAGAAGTCTTACACACAAAACACATGTAATAGTCATAGGAGAATACTTGATATCTTCATTACCAAAGGTTGTAGGATGATCAAAGTCTTGACAAGTTTGAACAACAAGGAATTTAAAATACAATTCAACTCTACTATAAGACGGGACAAGTATAATCACAATCTAACAAAGAACACCCCACTATCACAAGTATTCTATGCTATATCAACCTTAATTTCTCAAGAAAGAATAAGCAATGGAGAAAAGGGAACAAAAATCACAAGGTTTAGTACTTGATAACTCAAAAGAATAACTCGCCTTCCTCCTCCATGCTTTTACAATACATGGAAAAATGAGAGAATAGGATTAAGCAAGATAGAAAATAAAAGAGAATAATGGCAATATCCAAATATAGCGCTCCCATTTTGAGTGAAAATAGCATGTGTATGAAGAAACTAATCCTCCAAAAGTTGACCCTCCATCCATAATAACCTCCTACAAGAGAAAATACATTTGTACACGACTATTTTCTTCATTTGATGCACTTTATTCATGCCTAAAATAGATCCTACAGATTTCCTAAGGAGAGAATCCCCTAAAATTAAGCCTTAATTATGGAACAAATGAGGATAAAAATTATTATGATGAAATAGGCTAATTTTATGAATGAGGAGCTTTAAAAATAGCAACGTAGGCTCCTCTAGGATAACCTCTCCTTAGGTAAAGTCACATGGAAAGATCCTCTCGAGCATGCCAAAACACAATTGGTTCCTAAAATTTCAAGTGATCAACAAGGCTTGAAATATAACACTAACAATGCATGCCAAATTCTGTATCCAAAAATCTAGACAGCCTTCTAAAAATAACACCACATTAGAATGAAATGAAACTCAAACCATAAACAAATATCCTAACTAGGCCCTCAATATGTAATTATCTTGTTCATCAAACCATTTTCATAAACTATTAAAAATGATATAATAAAACTTCATGCATAATCAATGACATACACATTGCATACTTTGGTAGGAATTTGAATAAGATCCTAGAAAATGGATTGGGTAGTATATAATGCCAATGGCCCCCAAGGTATGAGTACAATCCTAACAATGTGAATGAATGTTTTGAAGTTGAACACTAAAAGGAATCACCTAGTTAGAACCCAATAACAAAAATCTCTACTTAGTGTGATAGACCACCAATAAGGCTTGCTAAGTCACCAAGGTAATCAACGTCTAAATCAATTCCCAGAGCAAGATGTAGTCAATGGAGGAAGATCCACTAAGAGGAAAATAGTGAAAAATATTTCCAAGCAACATGAAGCAAATATATGGTAGAACATAGATCATGTAACAGATAAAATAGAACTTCAATGTAGAGAATCTCATACTTCACTCAACTCTTCTGACCTAGAGTTGAAAACATGACCGAAGACATAGGGATCAAGGATAAAACTTTCAGATCCCAACCATACTACTTTGATGCTAAATAACTTTATAAGAATATCAAAATAGGACTCAAGACTTTCTTTTGATGACTTTGTTTTTGACCCAACATAAAGCAAAGACATGACTCGATGAATTGAAAAACATCATCTCGAAAAGGAAACCTAATGACCTACAAACATCCCCGTGTGGTTGGCAAGCACTAACTTGAAGTACAAGGAGATAGTTCATGGTGATAGTGTATTGTTTCTCGTTACCTTGGAACTTTCCAGCTTCAAGTGATAACACTGTCCATGTGCCACTGAATTGAAACTTTCCCTACATCGTCCGAAGTTTTTCTACACTCGAACATGTATTGAGTTTTTTGTTTCTTTTAGAACCAGGAGAAACCCACATCCAAACCCAACGGAACTAGAGCTAGAGTAGATCACTGATAAACCTGGGTTGGGGCCAGCCTTAATGTTGGATGTGAGAACTATTTGCGCAGCAGCCAGTACAACTGTCATTGTGGTGGCATGAGGCCTTAAAGGATGACAACCTCTCCCGCAGGAAAGAACTACCATCTCCTCGTAGGGTTTTGAACCTGGGCTTCCATAGAGTCAACCATAAGGCCCCACCGTTGGCTCACACCCTCAATCCCAATTGAGTTATTATACATATCAATGTGTGTTAATTTCGGTTGAAGGAAAAATGGATTATTGTGGAATGAAATCTTATCATAAGGATATGTGATTATAATAATAGTTTTGTAATTATGATCAACACTGTTGTGTGTTTAGAACTTATTTGTTACCGTTGTTGTAATATCATTGTTGCATCATATATTAAGAAAAACTAAACAAGCCTATAGTTGGAGGTAATCAAATTGTATAGTGAGTATATACAAAGAAAGTTCAACTTGTGAAAGGTAATGCTACTATTATCACCGAAGTTGCCAAGAAACTTGGGTACGGGGACGGGTACGAGTACGAGTACGAGGACGGGGGCGGGGATGCCACTTTTTGAAACAAGGTACTTGGGTACATTAGGGGTACCGTATATATATTATAAGAAAATGTCACAGTCACATCATACATGCATATTTCAGATTTCTTCATAAATTATGAACCATGATTCATAATTATAGATTCAATGATTATTTGAACAATGAACATTCACATTGAAAATTTGAAACATAAAATTTGATAAATCATAGACTCAGTTAGATATCAATTGGAAGAATGGAAATTACATAAAATTTGATAAATCATTGTACCAGGAAGTTGTAACAAACAATCAAACTCAGGCCTGAAGGTACACTTGAAATCTTATTTACACCTATTTGTACTTCTGTTACAGGCAATAAAAAATTGCAAATTGCCAAATATATTCCTGGGTTGATGTGAGTGTATTTCTAAGTATTAAATACATAAGTATATTTTTTATGTGCACATTTGGTAGTCAAATTATGTTCCATGAGTGTTGAACACAAAACCATAAACACATTCATTGTAAATCAATGCAAAATCAATCTATGCGAATTGGACAATATTCAGCGGAATTTGAACGATGTTGCAAAGTGTTTGACATAAGTCCTGAAGTAGACTCCATACATAGTTAGCAAAAAATTAGTTCAGATTTGGTTGGGGGTCATTACATTTTCCCCAACGGATTGCATTTTACTAAGTTTGGCGTACCCCCGGAGTACCCAAACATGGGGTACGACATACCATTTTCCCAATAAGTACCCCTTTTTTATAATGGTGTCTCGGGTGTGTGGAGCCAATATGGGGTACGACAGGAGACATACCTTACGAGTACCCTAGTAACTGGTACGGGTACGTGTACCCTGGCTACATAGGTTAGCACTCTATTGTAGTCAGTTATCTTGTCGATGTAATAAACTAAAGGTCTCCGGTTCAGATCTAGACAGTGCCATGTGATTTCTTTCAATAATTTGATTTCAAACGTGTTTTGGTTGCCAGGGGGGTTGTGACATTTCTGAGAGCACTCTTGCTTCAAAATATTTTTGAGGCCACTTTTACTTCCAGAGATAGTTCTGGCTGAGAGATTTTTGTGACACAAATACTCGTTGTTTTATGGATGGCTTGGCAACACAACTTTGTAATAGCCTCTATCTTCTTACGAAAACCATCAAGTCATCTGACTGAAGAGATGAATCAAGCCTCAAAGCAAAGAAATGGTACCATAGGACTAAGAATACAGGAACTCAACATTTAAACACTAAAAGGCTATGGAATGTATGAACATGTTGGAGGACAGCTGAAATCAATAGTTTGAGCTTGAAACTGTTCTTAAACTAGAACCAAGTCAGTGGTTTCAATTTGAAGCTAACAATTAAGGGAAAAAAGAGAGGAGACTGTTTTGAAAATCAGAAAGCATATGTCAATTGTGATTGAAATCTAAACTAAGAAGCCAATCGTTGAAGTTAGTCATATTTCAGATTAGAGAAGATTATTAGAGAGTTCAACTAAGCCATTCATTGAAGTATCTTACGATTGGATAAAATGTTTTTATTGACTGTTGATACAAAATGACCAAAATATAGAAATACATAATGATCACAAAAGTTGATTTATGTTTTTGAGGAAGCTCGGGGTTCAAACACGATTCTTTGAAAAGCTTGGAGATTGCTCAAAGCAGGAATGGTAGTCTTCCTCATTAGATTTGGAGGAAAACCAATGCAAAAAAATGATAGCTTAGCTACAAGGTCATTTCGTAAAGTCATTCACCTACTGCATCACCTCTTGTATTCCTGAAACATTATAGCATGGATATGTAAATGCTATGATAAACCAGAAACAGCAATAACATCTATGTAAGCTCCCAATATATAGGGCCTAGGCAGATAATTAGTAAGATGCCATGCTCAAACTAGCCCGGTGGGCTAGCTCAAGTGAGAGCTCTGTACTTTATGTATGAGGTCTTAGGGTTATTTCCTTGGGCAAGCTGCTTCTGTTGCATGCCTCACTTGATGTCCCTGGCCAGTTGGGCTGTAATCAGAACCAACGGGTTTGGACTGGGTACCATCGCAAAAGTGGGAAAGTGCCCAGGAGTTTCCCTGCAATGTGTTCCTTGGATATAAAAAGACATCATATTCAAAGAAGCTTGTGCTTTAGCAAGACTTCATATTCAAACAAGTTTGGGCATGAAATTTTTTGTCAGTATCACCAGTAATCCCCACAAGAACATAATCCATCCCGGAAACGATGGAATCTGTTTCCATCTCTCATAATAATTTCTCTCTTGGCAATCTTGGAGATAAACTTAGTGGCATTATGGCAGTCACCACACACACGGAGGTTCTTCATAATTCGTATCGGAGAGCCAGGGCTTGTGTTAATAAGCCCAAAGGTAATGGCAAGCTTCTCACTGTGGCTGTATAGTGTGTTTTCTTTCACCTCCTCCTCTACATCATGTAGCTCAAAGTTTGTGTTTGGAACATAGCCCGCCTCCTCGATCTACCCAATCAATATCTTTAGGGTTTCATATATCTTTTCGGATTGAGGGTGTGATGTGTCTCCTACGACAAATGAATGAACTATGTTGTCTATTTCAATGAAGCTGCATCCTGGTGTCTTTTTTAGTCCCCTATCTTTCATCAACATTCTCGCCTTATACATGTTTGCCAGCAATAAATAATAGCCAATTTTTGTAGGCTTTAAGTTGAAAAGGCGTTCTGTCACTTGTTCTCCTAGCTTGATATTGCAGTGAATTCCGCAAGCACTGAGTAAGGCACCCCACACATCAGCATCAGGTTCCAAGGGCATCGCTTCAATTAACTTTTGAGCCTCACTTAGATGCCCAGAACGCCCAAGAAGGTCAACCATGCAAGCATAGTGCTCCACACGAGGTGCGAGGCAATAATCTCGGCTCATGGATTGAAAGTTTTGCCAGCCCTGGTGAAACAAACCCGCATGAATGCATGAAGACAAAACACAAACAAAAGTGATATGGTCTGGCTTCACAGCTGCCTTCTGCATTTGTTCAAAAAGTTTAAGAGCATCCCCAACATGCCCATGCATCCCATACCCTGCAATTACTCCATAAAACTGCATCTCTTTCCAACATTTTGTGAAACACTTGACGGGCAAAGTCAATTCTCCCACATTTGGCATACATATCAATGAGAGCAGTCCCTACAAATACATCAGACACAAATCCTCTTCCCCTTATATAATCATGCACACAGCTGCCTTGATTCAGAGCTCCTAAATGGGCACATTCCCTAAGCGCACTGACCACAGTGACTTCATCGGGTTTCACATCTCCCAATTGCATTTGATGAAAGAGAGCCAATACCTCTTCAGCGTTCCCATTCTGAGCACACCCAGCAATGATTGAATTCCAGGAGATTACATCTCTCTCAGATAATCTGTCAAACACTAGCCGTGCATCTTCTAAACTTCCACATTTAGCATACATGTCTATCAGGGCAGTCCCAACGTATGCATTTCCCTCATATCCAGTTCTAACAGTGTTACAGTGAATCTTCTTTCCTTTTTGCAGAGCTGATAGGCCAGCACATGCCTTAAGTACATAGGAAAATGTAAAATTGTTTGGGTTGATGCCTGCCAATCGCATTTGATCATAAAGTGTTAAAGTTTCTTCATACATCCCGCTGAGTGCATAAGCTCTCAAAATTGAAGTCCATATGAACACATTTCGTTCATGTATTTTCTCAAACTTGGCGTGTGCCCTCCAGACAGCCGAACTTGGCATACAAGCTGACAAGTTTGGTACCCACAAGAGCATTTTGTTCAAGTCCAGTGATGAGGAGACGAGCATGTAGTTTATTTAATGATTTGATATTGGCACAAAACTGTAAAAGCAATGCATAAGAGTTGCTATCGGAGCCCCGGTTAGTTAATTGCTGTGTTTGAGATGTGGGTGTTTGGTTATGGTGAAAAAAATGGTTATCATGGCTTCGGAAATGTGTTAGCGATGATGGCCGTGATGAATGATGCATAATTTTTTTGAAGAAAGTACCTTCAATTAGCTCCGGGCGTTCTCAAAACAGTCCCCACGTAGCTCCGCGGGACGCTTCATTGGCAAGTTAAAAACCCTGCACATTTTTACCAAGCATGAGTTCATTGTGTTCTGGTTTAGCCTCTAAACCAGTCCATCTCAAATCGTACTCCTTTTTGTTTTTTTGGTTGAGGCGCCATCTCAAATCGTACTCCTTTTTGTTTTTTTGGTTGAGAGGCGAGCTATATGGTAGCAGAGGAAATGTGGTAAAGTTAATTTTTCACAAAACAATAAAAAATACAAATTTTAATTATTCATTAAAAAAACTTAATATGTAGATGTTGTAATGTAGTTTTGTAAAACAACTCAATATGAGAGATGTTGTAATATCTCTACTTAACAAAATAATTAAAAATTTAATTACCGGCTATGCTCTCTTAAACCACCCATGGTTTGAAAAACATGTGTTAAAAGCATAGCTTTGAATCCTAAATCAATAGATTTGATCCCTCTCCGTCCTTGATAGAGCCTAAGATTTGAATCTATGCTAGTTTAATATGGAAAATCATCTATAAAGTTGAGCCCAAAGCTAGCTAAACAAGTTGATGAACTTTTAAACTTGAATGGGCCTTATATAGGATGTCCACTATTCAGTCCTAGCTCACTATTCGGTCCTAGCTCAGTGGGCACCTCAAATCATATTTGAAAAAACCTAAAGCCACACATCCTAAGGATTTTGCTTCAAAGCCTTGATGATCAGTTGGATTCCCCTCGTTGTCAAGTCTTTGGCTCTCTATGAGGTGGTTGTGTATTTAATCCTTCGGTTTATTAAGGTCAGGCCCCTCATAGTTGGGTCGATAGGACTTCCTCCTTGGATTGTTAAACAAAACAAAAATCTTAAGAGTTTTGCTCCAAATAAAAAGCTTCTTCCCATAAAAGGCTTTGGCTACATGTTGAACTATTCTTCATAAGTTATGAGATTTGGTTTGCAACATTAAAAAATACCTAATATCATGTCAACATAAATGCTTACAATTATAATGAGTTTTTTTAGAAAGAAAAAATATCGCAATTCATTAATATCAACAAACCATTTTCTTTATAGTGGGGTCTTCCTACTACTATAATGAATGTGTTTTGTGTTTGTGTTTAATAAATGAAATCTAATACATTATGAAAATGATGTCTTCATAATGTTAATACAACTATATATTCTTTTATTTCTCTTTGGATGATATATCACATTAATTGTAGGAATTAATTTGTGATAAAATGTCTTGAAAATGCTTTTATAGCTATAAAATCCCTTACCCCTCTTTGCTTATTATTTTACATTCATTACATAACAACCTCTATATAACATGATCCCACATTAATTACAAGGATTGATTTACAACATAATGATATCTTAAAAATAATTCTACAACTATAACATCTGTTATTTCTACTTAAAATGATTGCTTAACAACCCTAATAGGAAATGATTACTTTGCAAATGGGAACATCAATGGTGATAATAGTGCTCTTACTACCTTAACACCAGATGAGAATGTTAATATAATGATTTATTGATGAGGATACCTATAATGGTAGTTAAATTGTAAATAGAAGGTTAAAAATTCAAATTCAATTTATTATGTCCCCGCTCGAGGGGATATATATGAATCGCTCAAGGCGATTATTTGAGGTAATTTGTCGCAGCTTCAACAAAATCATGTAAATTTTGTTATAGTTTGTATTAATTTTTTATTGAGAATTATTTAAATATTGATTTATCTTGCTTTTTATTGGTTTATATAGGTGACGTAGGCGTGGGACTTTGTGCCCCAAGACCCGGCGGCGGGCTAACGTCAGCAGCATTAACTCAGTCAGGTGGATTAGTTGGGAGTTCGGCATAAATTTTTGTGTGTTTTCTAAAAAAATTTCAAAATCTGTAAACTCTATTCGATATTCAATGCAAGTCTGCTTGGAGCAGCACACGTTTTACAAAGAAAACAGAGAGAAATTATGAACATCACGTTTTTTGAATCTACACTGATTTCTCCATCAAGTCACTGAAGCACATGATAATCTGAGACACTTCATGGTTGGCCATTGAAATTATGAACATCAGAAAACGGTAAGAAATGGCTTTGCAATATAGGTAAAGGAGTTATGCCACCGCCATTTGACCATTGATCTGGAATAGGAGGAGGCTGTTTCTTTGTGCTGTATCTCATTAATAAAAATGTGCACCGTCAAAGTCAAGATACTTTAGGGTTGGCCATTGCAATTATGAACATACGAAGCCAGTGAGAAATTCCGTAAGATACTTTAGGGTTGGCCATTGAAATAATGAACATCTGAAACCAGTGAGAAATTGTTTATGTCACGGCCATTGGACCATCGAGAAATTGTTTGAGTGTATTAAATAATTATTTTTTAAATTATATTTTTGTTTCTCTATTGGTTGGTTTAGTTGAGGGCGGGCTCTGATCAGCAAAGTATAAATTCAGACTGCACACTGCAGGCCATGGGAGATGTGCAGGCTTATGTATAAATTCAGACTGCACACTGCAGGCTTATGTATAAATTCAGACTGCACACTGCAGGCGATGGGAGATGTGAGGGCTTAGGTTTGCTGAAACCTCCATTACTAAGTCATTATTATTAAAATTAATGATAGCTTTTCTATGACTTGTTTACTCTTTCTGCATGTGTAGATTCGCCAGTTTGGAAAGGCTGTCTCAGAAAAGGACCTTAAATATGCTTTGAAGCATGGTGTACAAGGCCTCCGACAACAGATGCTAGAGCGGGGAGCGAAATTTGCAACCAGTAAAGAAAAACTGGCAAGGATATACTTTTCTGATCAGATATGATTTAAGATTCAGAATCAAAAGTTGCATAAACATGCTAGAAGAATAGATTATCTAGCCATTATGTAGATGGAATTAATATCTGAAAATTTATGTTTCTCAACGTCAATGCATAATTTAATTGGTTAAATTATGCTTTGGTGTCATAGGGCGCCCAACAATCTAATTCAAATGGAGCAGTTGATAGTGGGTGCGAGGAACCCCCAAAGGTCAGTACAGGATGTGATGATGAACTCGCTTCTGCAGGTCATGAATCGTATGGGAAGGATCAACGCGAGGGGTATAACGAGGAGGATGAGCATGTCCCATCCTCTTGCAGACGAGAGACTCGCCAATATAAGAAGAAAAGGAAAAACAGAAATTAAGTTACTTTTTATGCTATATATATGCCCAAGGGACCGGTATTAGGTTAAAGGGTGTTTTTAGAGATATACAGCCCAGTTTTGGAGCTTAGTTAGTGGTTGTGGTGGTTCTCCACTATATATATATTTTTTCTTTTGGGTGGTATTAGGTTAAAGGGTGTTTATGGAGATACACAACCCGGTTTTGGAGCTTAGTTAGTGGGTGTGGTGATTCTCCACATTATTTTTGTTATAAAATCAAAATGCACATATACATCTCTGTTTATATGAAAAAGGTAAAGAAGCATTTTATCAAAATAAAAGTACTTTGAACAAGGCCCTTTAAATGAGCACCTTACAATTGCTATGATAATTTTATGCAATCAATGATATGGATATTATGGATATATTTTTATGATGTGCTTTATTCGACTAAGAGATCAATGCTTGCAATTTTTTGGCAATTGTTTTCTTCATTTTCCTTATTCTTTTCAAGTACAGTGCATTTAGAGTGTGCCTCTTTGCCATTGGCTCTAATTACAACTGTATCGATTTTACCAATCTCATGCATGGATAATTAAAAATTTCAAACAGATAACAGTGATAATTATATGGGTTTTGAAAGGTTATTTTTCATATTTGTACTTTATTTATCCTAACAAATTCCTGGTGAATTGACAATTTACAGTTTAAGAATTATGGAAACTTGATTATTGAAGAAGATATATGTATGAACAGGGTTAAACGATGGTTTCAAACTGTGTCTAATTTCAAAACTATTCTCAGCTTCACATTTTTCCACACATGCTATTTCTTGGTCTGTTTTGGGTTTACACCGAATCTGACAGTGTTCTGTTCCCACTGCTTATAATGCCCTTAGTCCTTGAGAGACAATTTGTCCTTCCCAAATTTTGAAAATTCGCATGATGGTAGCTCTACAGGCTCATTTAATGCTTTCAGATTTGGCATGATGGTAGCTCTGCAGGTTCATTTAATGCTTTCAGATTTCACATGATGGTTTGCAGGTTCATTTATTCCCGTCTTATCTTGATAGGACCTGTTAGCTTAGTGTCATGTTCTTGCAATTGCACTTCAATCCATGATCGTAATTGCAGTTTATCTTCGCACCTGCAATGAGTGGTATGCTGCACGACTTCTTTAAGTGGCAGGTTGCATGCATACAATGAACCTATTTTATGTAAAACATAGAGGCTCTCATGGCAATCACGAGCATATCTGCAGCAACATCGTAGCAAGAAACCTTCGTTTGGCTCTCATGGAAATCACGAGGAGATGTTCCATGAGGAGATTATGGAGCAACATCGTAGTAAGAAACCTGGCCGGCGTTGGCATAAAAGAGGGATCCAGACCATCCACGGGCCATCACTACAAGTGAGTATCCAATCTCCCACTCTTATTTCTTTCTCTTCTCTTGTGCCATTTCTGCAGGAGTCACTCTTATTTCTATCTCTTCTCTTCTCTTCTGCCATTTCTTCAGGAGTCAAATTTTACAAGCCGCGTTTTGTTTGAATCGGTGTTGCTTTCGATATTTTCTACAAATTTCTTCAGAAATGCACCTCTTGAATCGGTAAGCACCTCTTTCCAATCACAGTCTTTTAGATGCCACTGACTCTTTACGATAACCTGCATTAACTCGCCCAGTCTTTTTAAATGCCATAATTATGTTACCTATAAGTGATGGGAGTGGCAAGAACACCTTTATTTAGTGATTGATGTTTCTCTTAAATGCCTACTGCAGCAACAGTTTCTCGCAGTTTACAGTAAATTCCGGGCAGAAGCATGCAATCCTTATAAATGTGCAACTAAGTGGGTTTAACAGAAAACTTTTTATAAAAATATTTCTTTTAAATACAATTCCTAACATAAGTAAAGTAGAAAAATTGTAGCTTAAAAAAGTGCATCTCTAATCTCTTCTAATATCTACCAAAAGGTTTAAGTATTTCAGTTTCTCAAATAATCGTTGAAGTTTTATAATTATTATACTCTTCCGTTTCTGGAATAATACTTATCATAATTATACTATTCAGTTTGTGGAATAATCCTTAAAGTTTTATAATTCATGAATGGTCACAACCAAAAAAATCCCATACGTCTTTGGAGACCCACTCGTTTTAAAAATGAGAAAATGTATCCTACAGAAAATACCATATTGTTGACTCTCGAGCCACTCCTTTTAAATCTGATAAAATGAATAGTACAGGTCACCGCATACTTAAAAGTTATGTTGTACAAGTTTTCATAGTGCAACAGCATAGTAAGAAGTTGTCAACTAATGGTTGTGGCCTACCTTTTTCTCACGGCTAAGATAGAGCAGATCGAGTTTATTGGGTTTACTGTGGAAACCAGTTATCTGTATGAATACCAATTATGACTGTGACTCCACTCTGAATGTTGCACGATTCCTTGCAATACGCACAAAATGAGTTCAAAAATATAAAAAATAAATTGAAAATTCTATCTGAGGTTAGGGTTTGATTCTCCTAGAAGCTGAAGTCCATCACCTCTATGACCTCGAGCTGTTTTATTATATGCATAAAAGAGAGAAGGAATTGCTTCAGATTTTTGATGAATTGGGTAATATGCACGCTGCATTTCAGTTTCGTTTTTTTCTCTTTTTGTGTGTTTATTGTCTTTTCTTTTTGTGTGATGATGGAGAAGCGTGATTGCAGCAAGTTTGGGATGAGTTTGTTCTTTTCATTTGATAACTTATTGGAATCCTCATCATTTTGCATCATTTTACAGGGGTTAACCAGACTGCCGAAAAGTTACATATAAACCTTTGAATCCTACTTCAAAAAGAATACAATATACTTAAAAATTTGTTGCAATAAGAATATAAATATTGTATTCGATTTAGGAAAATAACAATATCCCAATACTTCCAACAGTGAACGCTACTTACTTTTCAGTACTGTTAAAAGAGAACGCCTTAGTCTTTCTCTTACCAAAAGAAGAATATGGTGCAGATGATTAAATATGATTTTTTTGTCCCTCAAAGCAAAGGGAATGATGAAAAAGGCAATCTACATTCCCTGAATAGTGCTCAGAGAATATGAAAAGCTGCATACAGATGTCTTTAAGCAGAATAAATCAATAGAATCCTAGATATAGCAATGCCCACTTCACAGTGCTCGTTCAGAAGACAAAATAACATGATGAGTAAAGCACGCAGGACTCCTCGTTATGATGTGATTGTTGTCTCTGAAAATAGCTTTGAAGTGGCAGTACTACTACATTTATTCCACTAAGTGCATTGTCTAGGGTTACACATTAATTGGATAC
>LPNX010446412.1:81175-115384 GCA_001517045.1 Pseudotsuga menziesii
ATTAATATGATTATTAAGAGTTTGGAGTAGTTTATTAGGAGTTCTAAGGATTTAATTAGCTAGACTCCTAGATGTCAAATGCAATTGGACTAAGCATTAAGTAATTAGAGTTCAAGTTAAGCTAATAGTTCTAGAATAATTAGAGTTAAAATAATAGTTGTATCTAATAATTGATGGAGTTAAGCTCGTATTTGTATCTAATAAGTTTTTTTTTTGAAATTACTAATTATTGATTTTGGAGTGACAACCATAGAATCAATCTGGACACTAAACTTGTCTCATTCCTCGTTTAATCTTGGACAATGCCCATAGAATCAATTTGGACAATACACTTGTCTCATTCTGGTCTGTAGATGAAAAAGCATAGATGGTAGTCCTCCCCAAAATTCTAACATCTATACGCCTATGTGCCTAAATATCGATTATATCCTATTATTCAAATAATATCATATTTTTCTCCAGTGCGTGAGAGCGATCATGGCACTCCTGGAAAACAGATAGCACCTTCATGCGAAGAGATGGAGCAGCTTTGATGGTGGGAGCTTCTGCGAAGATATGCCATTGCGTGCTGGAGTGCTTTAGATCTGGTGTTATATTCTAAGCATGAAATAAGTCGGCAGCGGTTTGTCCATCTTGAGCTTATGAGTAGGTATTTTGATCTAGGGTTGTCGGTGGTGAATGATCCGCTTAAGATAATAATGTCCTATGGGTATATGAAGATTGTATACAAGTTGGCAATGTAGACAAATAAATCTAAAAATGAGAGTTAACGATAACAAAAAATGGAAGTAGCACTCTCCTTAAACCTCCTACGATCCTAATCTTTTTTTTTGGAATTGTTTCCTTAAAAATTTAAATATTTTCAGATTCTCTTAATGTATCAAAGAACAAGATCTGCAACATCTCTAAGATATAACTCTAGTAACATATAAATAATTTGCTTCAAAATATGAAAACATAATTTATAACATTGGACATAATGTCCATCTTCTTAGGAGTCATGAGGGCTCACATATTTTGTCATGTCTTTCTTGTTTGTCGACCTTATACCATTTTTTGTAGTATTTCATGTTAATCAAATTGTTGTATCTTTTTTGCTAGTACCTTACCACCATCCTATAGATTTAGACTATTTTCCTTTATTTTCTAGATGTAGGATGGTACTAATCATCAATCAAAATATTGGTTGGAAAACCCAAGGAACTCAATAGGACTTGATCTTGAGATCTCCATAATTTCATGGCAAACCCAAGGAACTCATTATGACTTGATCTCCAGATCTCCATAATTTCATAGCAATGAGAAACATAAATATATGTTGATAATCTATAAAACTTGTCACTTTGCTGCAACAAAGCCTGCAATTAAATATAAATATAGAGTGTTTTTCTTGAAGTTTAATTGTAAAGAATACAAGTCTAATAATTATTCATTAATTATCCTTAACTTTAACCAAATTGCTTGTCGCTACAACTTTCTAGAAAGTAATTAGCAATGTCGGGGACATTGCCACTACGTGGCTCTTGTCGATATAATGGTTTAGTTAAATTGTCCATTAGATTTAGCTTGATGGTTGGAAGAGATGGTTATTACTGCCCATTTAGATTCAATTCTCTCCAACCAGAAATTGAAAACAAGATACAAAGACAGAAGAAGATATAAACACTAAGAAATTGAGAAAGTGGTATCACTCAGCATTTGTTTACTGGAAAATTAGCACCAGAGTGCCTACCGATGTCTCCGTACCAGGCCTGGCCTAAGACAATCCATGAACTGATACAATCATAGCTCAACCATTACTTAATCATAGCCACAATTAAGTGGTTATATTTCAAGATTACTCGGCATTTGTCTACTGCAAAAAATCGTCCTGGTGCCAGTAAGTGTTTCCAAACCAGGTGTAGCCTAATGCAATCCATGAACTGTTTTTTCATAGCTCTACCATTACTGAATCTTAATGATTAACACAATTCCCATCACCAAAAATATCCTCACAAAAAACACTCAGTTCATTCTATACCATAATTTCTCATCTCTCATAACTCCCTCATATTCCCAAACTGCACTGCAACAAATACCAAATACAAACACCATTGCCCATGCTTTGCATGCATGTGCAAACCTCAAAACCCTCATCAAACTTCATGCCCAAATAGTTTCAAGTGGTCTTCAACAAAATCCCTTTTTGGGCCACAAGCTTGTAAGCATGTATGCCAAGTATGGCAGTCCAGGAGATGCCCAGCTGGTTTTTGATAAAATTCATGGGAAAGACATTTACTTATGGAATGCAATTATCAGAGGGTTTGCCATGAACGGGCTGAACAGGCAAACACTTACACTGTACTGCCAAATGCAAGATGAAGGAATACGACCAAATGATTTTACGTTTACGTCGGTGATAAAGGCGTGTACCAATTTATCGGTTCTGCAAGAGGGCAAGGAGATTCATTATCATATTGTTAGAAATGGTTTCAGTTCCAACGTTTTTGTGGGTTCTGCACTTATTCACATGTATGCTAAGTTTGGATGTGTCGAAGATGCACGCCAAGTGTTTGACAAAATATCCGAACCAGATGTGGTTTCATGGACTACTATGATTCTCGGTTATGCACAGAGTGATCAGGCTAATGAGGCATTGGTGTTCTTTCATAAGCTGCAGCTGGTGGGAGTGATTCCGGACTCGGTTACGGTGGTAGGTGTGCTTCAGGCCTGTGCCCGGTTAGGGAATCTGGAAGAAGGTAAGTTGATCCATGGTTATGTAATTAGGAGTGGAATTCAGTCTGATGCTTTTGTGGGTACTGCTCTTGTGGATATGTATGCGAAGTGTGGAGTTGCTGATGTTGCACGCCGAGTGTTTGACAAAACGTCTAAGAGAAATGTTGTATCCTGGAATGCTATGATTTCCGGATATGCACAGAATGGGTATGCTGATGAGGCTTTAGGACTGTTTCGCCAAATGGAGCTAGAAAGAGTGAAACCCACCTCGAGCACAATGGTGAGTCTGCTCTTGGCTTGTGCCCATTTAGGAGCTTTGCAACAAGGGAAGTGGTGTCATGATTACATAATTGGGAATGGATTTAAGTGTAATATTGTGGTGGCCACTGCACTGATTGACATGTATTGTAAATGTGGGAGAGTAGAGATTGCAAGAAAATTGTTTGATGAAATGCCTGAAAGGAATGTGGTTTCATGTAGTGCAATGATTGCAGGATATGGAATGCATGGACGTGGTGAAGATGCTGTTGCTCTTTTTTGTGGAATGCAACAGACTGGCTTGAAGCCAGATCAGATCACCTTTGTATCTCTACTGTCTGCGTGCAGTCATGCAGGTCTGGTGGACAAGGGTTGGCGATTCTTCAAATGCATGATTGAAGATTATGGCATAACACCAAGAGGAAAACATTATTCTTGCATGGTGGATCTCCTTGGCCGTGCTGGGCGTTTGGACGAGGCTGAGTACTTTATCAAAAAGATGCCACTTAAACCTGATGCAAGTGTGTGGGGAGCATTGCTTGGTGCATGTAGAATTTACGGCAATATTGATCTAGGAGAACGTGCAGCTGAGCATCTTTTTGATTTGGAGCCTGACAATGCAGGGGTTTTTGCACTACTTTCAAACATGTATGCTGCAGCTGGAAGGTGGGATGACATGGCAAAGGTGAGAAAAATGATGAAACATAGACGACTGAAAAAGACACCAGGATGCAGCTTCATTGAGGTCAATAACAAAGTTCATGCATTCGTTGTGGGAGATAGATCGCACCCTCAATCTGAAGATATTTACACCATGTTGGAGACCTTGGTTGAGCAGATGGAGGAAGCAGGGTACGTGCCTGACACCAATTTTGTGCTACATGATGTGGAGGAGGAATTGAAGGAACACATGCTTTATAGTCATAGTGAGAAGTTGGCCATTGCTTTTGGGCTTATCAATACAAGTCCTGGAACCCCTATCCAGATCACAAAAAACCTTCGCGTGTGTGGTGATTGCCATATTGCATCTAAGTTCATTTCCAAGCTTGTTAAGCGTGAAATAATTGTCAGGGATTCAAACCGTTTCCATCATTTTAAGGATGGTTTGTGTTCGTGTGGGGATTACTGGTGAATAGGTAATAATGTGTCAAAAAATAAATAATACAAGACGGCATTGCTAGAAATTAATGCATATCATGGAGACAGTCTTGGCAGGCATTATCTGTGTGTTGTTTATGTTTCTAGCATGATACAATGTTCGGAAATCAAGACAAGAACAATGCAAATAGAGAAGGGGAGATATATTGCTCTAGACTTGGATGAGTCTTAAGTTTTAACGTTAAGTTATTCTGAAAGACAATTGTGAGGCATCTGTGTACCAGTATGAAATAATCTTAACGAGATAATTGGGAGGATATTTTGGCCACAGCATGAAGAGCTTGAGTATGTTGTTTTTGGATGATGGAAATATGACTGGAATGGTCATTTTCCTGCGGAGTTGAACTTTAAGGAAGGTCAGGGCCAAAAGGTATACCATATTTTACTCTGGATACTTCCTTTTATGTTTACTTGTATTCTTGTTAAATCCGAACTTGATTATTTTATGAAAACGAGTGGCTAAATTGTTTGCTTATGCAATAAGCTCTCCCCAAGGATCAAGAGAATAAATCTTAGTGATACTTAATGGATGATGCTGTTTGAATTCCAAAGCATGATTTCAATAAATATTTTGGTATGACAATGTGGTTGTGGTTCAAGGTAATGGATTTCAAGCAGCCCACCAGTGTTCCATTCTCTCTAAGGTTATTAGCTTAGCATCACCACTCGTTAGCTGATTGGCATGCACAAGCAGGCTCTTGTGCAATGTTATTGGAAGCGGACCGGAACCGGCAAAACTGGTCGGTCTGACTGGTTTACAGGGTTGGCCGGTCCGGTCAGTAAAAATATTTCCTCAAACCGGATTTGATTTTTTTTCAAACCGGGTACGGAACCGGCCAGGTCGTACTCTGCCGTACGACCGTCGACTGGGGACTCATGTAACTCAATTTTTTTTTTTTAAACACAAAATAAAACCTAACCTATGCTTCTAACCTAACCCTAAGGTGCTATTTTGGATATTTGCACCCATATTTGCTATATATATGAGAAACATTGCATATTTGTGTATTAATGGTTTGGATTCATATGTATGCACATGAATATATATGTTTTTTTACAAAATATGAATATTTTATGTATTTTTTAGTTAGCTGGTTTTTTACCCGGTTTTTTGCCAGTTCCAGTCCGGTTCACATTTTGGGTTTCGCCGGTTCGATGACCTGTCCAGTTCTGATAACCTTGCTCTTGTGTGGTTTGTCCCTCAAGGATTGATTCACCCTGAACAAATGGCGCTGCAAAATTTCTTTTTGTCTAGTGAAGCATTATTCTTAAAATAAATAAATATTATGCTATGCCTCTCACTGTGATCTACATTTCATGTGGGTTTTGTAGAATATTATACCCAAACCTACAAACTTAAGTGTGTTGATTTTTCCTAAGCAACATCGAGAGCCATTCTCTTGGAGAATGGAGGCACCTGGTCAGTTACCAGGAATTTGAACCAGTCTGGGATTGGGGGACTCAGCCTAGAGCTGAGGGCCATTCACTGAATGGAGGCACTTGGTTAGTTAGTAGGAATTTGAAACAGTTTGGGACTAGGGGACTCAGCCTAGGGCTGAGGGCCATTCTTTGAGAGAATGGAGGCGCTTAGTCAGTAACCAAGTACTTGACATTGAGTCAATTGATGCAACCTGAGGCTAAGGCACCTGGTTAGTTACCAGGCCATCACCATAAGCCCTAGACTGGGTCTGGGCACGTGATGCATTCCTCTCCTCGATCTATGGGCTATGTGGCCTTCTCTAGTGATTAGCTACCCCTGGTTGAGACACCTAGCACCTGATCTTGGTGGCATAAGGAGTTCAAGTTAAAAGCATTCAGTAATTCTCCCTATTTATGAAGATGTACTTTGAGTGGGCATGAAGGACCCTGGAGACCACTTGCTTTGACCACAAAACACTTGGAGGACCATCTTACCCTAAGCATTGGTCCATGAGGAATACCAAGTGACACAAGTCAAAACACCAAGATGACTTTTATACCACAGAATATTAAAAGTCAAATGGTTAAAGATGAAAAAGAATACTCCTAATTATGTGGGACCAACTCAAATGTTTGGAAGTCTATAAATAAAGGACATTTGCAATTCATTTGATACACATTTCATCGTTGTTTTTACTGCTCTTTCTTGATCAAGAAAACTTCATGACTGGGATAATCTACTTCGCTGCCGTTGAAGGAAGAATTCATGGCTGAGTCTTTTTCTTTTGGTTATTCCTCTTCTATCATGGCGGCCTAGCCAGCTAGGGTTTCCACTTGCACAACTAGCAGTCATCGTGGTAAAGAGGAGGGCAGCCACAAGTTGCTACAACTCCCTCGGTGGTGACTAGGGATGTTGTAGCAGCTCTTGACGTTGGTTACACTTGGCAGCAGTAGCTGTGTTAACCCTCCGTAGAGAGCTAGGGTCACAGCAGACCTCATCAAAAGACCACGGTTGTGGACTAGAGCTGCTACCATAGCCCCGGTGTAAGTCACGGGTAGCAGCTGAACATTGCCCTACCCTCACTATTGATCTTGCAGCAATCACCGAGGTTAGGGAAACAATCGCTGAGGTTCAGGCAGTAGTCTCAACAGTCTGGCCAGCTGTCACAACAGTTTGGTTAGCAGTCACAGAGAATAGGGCAATAGTCACTGAGGTTCATGAAACAATCAAACTAATTCGGGCAACAGTCAATCTAATTCGGGCAGCAGTCAAACTCAACTGGGCAACAATTTAACAGTCAAGGGCAACAGTCACATAACTCGGGCAGAAGCAGTAGGGCTGCTATAGGTGTCTCGGGCAGCAGCAAGAACTCAACGTTCACCCTCCACATGACAACATTTGGTGACAACAGTAAGCTTGCTAGGGTTTGGAAAATTTTGTTAAACATTCATCTCAAAATTCTGAGATAAATTTTCATTCTTCATCTACAAATTCAGTTATCTCATTTAAGGGATGAATTACTAATGCTTTGGGGTTTTTGTCCTTTAAAGGTTTCCCCATGAAAAACATCTTGTGTTCAATTGTGTGATGCTTGGTTGACTACTGCACTTGTCTTACTGCTATTTTACTTTTCAAGCTCTATCTATATTACAGTCTGCAAATTTTAAAGAATTACATGCACATGTTAAAATTCAACAAAGTGAACTACTTTGCAGAGTTCTGTATTATCTCCTTGCAGTTTAGAATTGCTAATCTGTTTTATTTGTAGCTGACTTGTTTTCAAACATGGCTAAGGTTCCTTCGAAAGTATATTTCATGTCTGATAGAAGTTCTCTTCTCAGGTTTCTACCAAATAGCAACTTCAAATTCCTTCTGTATGCACATGTATAGAAGTTTCCTTGAACGGTTTGACAGTCTAAAGTAATTTTTGTTTTCACTTGCAGATTTAAAGTTTAAACCCAAGCAATGCTTTTGGATTGCTTTGCAAGTCTTTTGGTAAATTCCAATCCACTTTTTTGGTTATTGTAAAAAGAGTTTGGATATATGCTGTATCAAAAATTTGGGGACATGCAGAATATTGTGTACATTGGTATTTCTTTTCCTTTATACAGGGAAGGAATGATAGAACTTTGTGTTGTTTTGAAAAATAGAATTGCCAGTACTACTGAATATGCAGAAGTTGAGGATTCATTCTCCATAACACACTTTCAATTATTCATATAAACACCAAACACAAGTACAACTAAATTAATGATTGAATGAGCCATGCTAGCTTCCACAATGCCTGCACAAAATTTCAAGTGACTGCATAGTACATATATCATTATCTTTCATTACACAGCAGTTTTGAATGTAGATAGGAAAGGTTCATCTATTAACGGCGACTTATGGGATAATTCTTGGAATTGTTTTTCCAAAAAAAAAATCATTATATTTGTTATTTCAAAAGTGAAATCAAAATGATAAAATATACATTGTCGAGCTTCGAAGCTGCTTTGTAAAGTTTGGAAATGCCCTCAAACCTACCCTGGAGCTATTTATTACAGTCTTCTCCGTATCAAAACATCTCTGGTCAAAATTGTCCTTAGACTGTCATTAAAGATTTTTTAATAAAAGAAATTCAATTCCCCTAAGACTACTTGCATCAGCCCATCTCACTGTTCATAAGAGGGATAAGGATAATTTTGGTAAGGCCATTTTGCCTCTGAATTCCTGATAGACCAGAGTACCTTCCTGCATATACTTTGAGAAAAAGTCTGCTTTTGTATTGATCTCTCTAAATATGTGTGAGAAAGAGATAAAATCAAACCAGGATTTTACCTCCAGAACTCTGTTCTTAAGAGGGCCTAGGGCCAAATTGGTGATTTGAAACCTTACATTACACCAGTCCTTCCATCAGCAACTTGGAGTCCCATGGCACCTGCAAGTCTCTTAATATTTGATCTGCAGCAAATTTTATCACAACACAGTGCAAAGAATTCTCCTCTGTTATTTGTACCGAGCCCAGCACCATATTGATATGGCATATGTGAGAGTGAAATAATGATGACTATTTAGGAAATAAGTGCCCCAACTCCACACAAACCTGGAGTTCCTTGATAAGCACTGTCAAAGACTCAAAGATTCCCCAAGCCTTTATGAGATCAATGACCAGCTCCTTGACAATCCTAGCTACCTTCAACTTAGGAGCTTTCCACACTTTTCTGTAGGAGAGCCTAATTCTGTGAGACACTAGACCAGAAGCCATGACACACCCTTGAAAAAACAAGTTGTTTCTACAAAGCCATAATCCTCATAGTACTTAGCAAGGTAGTGCTTTATGAGTCTTAACCAAGGGGTCTGTCATCTATGATTCAAAACATTGGATAATTGTTGGCATTGGTTGAAATTTATCTAGTATTTCATGTTTTCTAGTCACAATCTAAGAAGCAAATGATATACTGCTCATGCTTTCATGTAAGTCTAATTGAAAAATGACATGAGACTAATGAGATGATAGACTAAAACAGGTGATATTTCTATGCAGCTTTTGAAGTGGAGAACGTATCCATATAATCTGGTCAAGGAATCAAGTGATGTCAGGCATAAGCTAACCTGTTTAATTCTGGCATGGTTTGAAACTTGAATAGGTATTCTTGTGACTGCATTCCCCTCCATAAAATATTAAAAAGAGATGTTAAATATTCAGGTTACTTTATCATAAGTTTGTCATGCTTGTATCTATATATTTGCTTGCCAGATTATTAACCAAAGATAATAAATGTAGCTTGTATTGAACTTTGTGGGATCAGAAAGAGATCAGAAGGGCAGTGACAATCAATTGGAGGTGTGGAAGGAAAAATCAGGAAGGGGAAGCAAGAAATTTTGATCATGTTAAGATTGCAGATCTCAAAAGTTTGCCAAGATCGAGGAAATGACTCAGGTATATCAGGCTGAAGATGTAATTTTTCTCAGATTAGCCACATACAAATGCAGGTAACCGAGCTGAGTGATGAGATTAGAAAAGATAAAAAGGAGTACATGTATTGAGGACTGTATACGCCTCACACTGGAAAAGTTAGTAGCCTTGTGCCTTGTGGGCCTGTGTTCAATGTTGATGCTTATGATGATATTCCATTTTGTTCAAGTCCTATACCGTATCATTAATGGTTTTTTATTCATAGCTATTGTAATATGTATGCTAGCCATACTATTGATGTTTCCATTGCTACTTACTATTATCACAAGAAGATTGATCCCTGTTTAACACGTGTCAATATTTGAAAAAATAATGGAAAACAACAAAAAGGAAGCATGATAAAATTTGGTCTATGCAACAGGATCAATTTATGTGTTTTACAAAATATACAGTTCGAAAATACCCCAATTACCCTGTACTATGAAAGTCATTAACGGATCCAGTTTGTATGTGGAAATTTGTTCTGTTAAATGGTGCATGGAAATTTGACCTGTCAAATGGCTCCTTAACTGCAAGCAATAGTTTATGAACATTAGAGAATTGTTGAGAAAGACACCTTATTGCTAGTATGCTTAGCATGAGGTGTCCCATATACATGACACATTTGATATTCTGTCATCTGTCACTGGGTTGCTACCATGTTGAATTCCTTAGCATGGCGTGTCCCAAAATGCATGACCAATGAGTCTTGACATTGCTTGTTTTTGGCTTCGTTGGCATTATGTTTAAACTCTTTATCGTCACTGTGCCATTACTTGTTTATCAGGTTTTATGAAACAACCATGTGTAAATAGTAAATACAACATCATATTAAGAATGGGACTTCAAAGACTTCTTGTTGACTACTTGATCATTTAATCATGTCCTGTAGAATGTTTGTTGGAAAAAGATTATAATCTAAGTAATTTTGCACTTCCTTTCTAAGGGTATGAAAACCATTATGAAGTCTACTCTAACAACAGTGCCTACCGATGAAACCTTGAAATTCCAAAACGAAGCCATTACAATGGATTGTGGATGATGCACCTTAAACCCAAAATCATAACCCTTTTTGGTTTTTAAACATCGCCTTCTTAAATATTATCTTGGTGCCAATATTATCGCGAACACTGTCAACTAAATCATATGCTTAACTATAAACCTCACAGCATTGTCTTGTCCAAACAATACATTTTGACTTAAAAGCACAACAATATTGTTTGGAACTCAACGTTGAGATTTCCAATACTTCATGTACATGCAACATTCTAGCTGCCTGGTAATCTCGAGAACAAAAAGGTTCCTCTCTCTGTACTACACATTCAATAAATGCACATTTTGAAGCCTTGCAAACAACATAACTTCATGACCCATAATCACATGTTCATGAGCATGAAAGAAAACTATGATGGTAACAACATCAAATTTAACTATGTTTATGTTCTTCATTTTTAGAGTCTTGATATCGGATTACAAATGTGCCACAAATTTGCAGATTCATTTGAAAACATCTTTATTTAATCAACTGTAACAACCCTTCAGATCATAATTGTTCTTTTTCCTTGTTCAACCAAATCCATAAAAAAGCAATAATGCACCCTTCCAAAAATAGTGAACAAATTGTCTAACCATTCAATCCATGTGATCACTAGGCCCTTAAGACTATACATGCTTTGATATCAATTAAAAGACATAATGAAAGAAGAAGAAAATCAGCAGCTTAAAGTTATTAAGCAATTTAAAGTTTGGTTATGCTTCTAAAATGCTCAAAGGGGGGTTACTACTAATGGTTATCCATGCTAAAGTACAAAGTATATCATGGATTCATTTTTATGTTTGGTTATGCTTCTAAAATGCTAAAGGGAGGTGACTACTCATGGTTATCCATGCTAAAGTATGAAGTATATCATGGATGAGTTTTTATGAGGTGGCTTGGTAAATCGAAACTTTTATGTAACCAATGTTGATTGTTGAGGCTGTTTAGTGTATTTAATTGTTTAACATATTTGGAGAAGTTTTGACTTTTTTTGTTTGATATGAATGTAATTGTTATTCTAGTTGTCACATTGACTACCAATGTAAAGAAATTATAGGTAACATATACCAAAGCTAGGGCTATTCCATCTAAAATTTAAGATAATTAATGTTCAATGTGTAGAAATCAGAATATACTTGTGAGTTGTGATGACCCATCAATGGTTTTGCGTTGTCACCTTCTAAAAGTGTAAACAAATGATCAAAAGTAATGACTCTAACAATCATGGATCTATTACTTTTGACAATTTCAACACCATGATAATGTCATTTGAACACATATAGAAAGCTTTAAGTATGTGTGTATATGTATCTAGTTCTTTCTTCTTCTAGCATGTTTCATGGGTGATCACGGAAGCATAAAAAAAAGCTTGGGGATTCTCAATGTTTTTAGAGAATCCACATGGACGGGGAGAGCTTCCAATCACATAATTGACAAGCACTTAGAGGCAAATGGGAATTTTAACAAGGCAAGACTAAAAAATATGTTGCGTGAATATCGGGAGGAAAATTGAAGTGGTACTTGTATGCACCCCATCAAGCCCAAATAGCTTCAAATATTCTTATATAATAAAACGTTAGGCTTTTGAAAGTTGAGGATGTTGTTAAGTTTGCATGCCCAATGACGTTATGCTTTCAAGCTTTTGTGAAATCCTAACCGTTACTGACATGGACACACATTTAGCATTGCACATTGTGTTTCAAGGCGACTACCATCACCTCGCTTGCGTTGCACATTTGACACATAGACAAGTGGCTATTTCTTTTGCGTCGAAAATGTCTTGATAAATTTCTAATGAGAAAATGGCACATGGAAAATGATTAGGAGAGGGAGGCAATGCCACTGCTTGATCTAATCAACTAGAGAATGAAAAGGGGATGGGTATGTGAATGACATCGTTATCAATCACAATCTATTCATTGCGTCGAGAGGCGCTCTACAACCCAGTATGGGGGAGATCTTGTAACCTTACTTTTTACTAGTCGATTATGATGTAGATGTTGTAACGTTACTTTTTACTTCTAAAAAGTAAAAAGTAATAAATATATTTTGTCCTCCACAAAAACAACCTAATATGGGGGAATTTAATTATCCGCAAAAAAAATGTCGGTGAGAAATACAACACAATATGGATGCGATGTTGTAATGATCCTACCTAACAAAATAAAAATAAAGAAAAAAAATTGAATTATCTGCAAAAAAATGTTGGTCTTGCACACGATTTTAAAACCATGTGCAATGCCTCCTAAACAACCCATGGTTATATTGTACATGGTTTATGAGGGCCTTGCAAATGGTTTTAAAACCATGTGCAAGGCCTCCTAAACAACCCATGGTTTTAGGAGGGCCTTGTACATGGTTTAGGAGGGCCTTGCAAATGGTTTTAAGACCATGTGCAAGGCCTCCTAAACAACCCATGGTTTTAGGAGGGCCTTGTACATGGTTTTAAAACCATGTATGGGGGAGATGTTGTAATGTTCGTTACTAACACATTGAAAAATAATAAAAAAGTATTATATGTCGACCATAAATAATATTATATATTAATAATAAAAATATTATATGTGGACCTTAAAAATAAAAAGATCTGTCTTTTGATTTGAATCAAATCAATGGCTATATATAGGACACACCAAAGCTCGTAGCTCCTTGAGTGCAATACTTAGGAAGAGGTTTGCACCTAGAGATATTTGATCCCTCTCGACGCTTGATAGAGCCTAGGATTTGGATCTATGCTGGTATCTTGGCATCTTCAAATAACCATCGACTTACTTTAAGCCAATAGGTTTCTTGCCATGGTGTAATATTATTGTTCATGGCTCACTAATAGGATTGTGAAAGAACACAAGAAAATAGTATAGATTTATAAGATTGAACTTGAGTAATGTGATTTGGTAAGGCCGATGTAAAATATTAAGATATATGATAACATTCAATTAAAGATGTATGTGGAATGATGGGAAGAATCCCCTCTTAAAATTTGAGGTTGAGAAAGAGGGATGAATATTCTCCACCGAACTTGTATCTTGAGCAAAACATGAACTTTGAATTGTAAATATAGATTTGACACGACCAATACATAACAAAGAGGTACGCAATAAGATAAACACTTGAACAATCACAAATGCTTTTAATTTGTTGAAAAAAACATTTAATTTGTTGAAAAAAACAAATCATGAAACACAACTCATCCAAAATATCGATTAAATGAAATCCAAATTTAAGAAAAAAAACACATCAAAATTTGTTATAAGAATAGTTGATTTGGTATAATGTTTACCTTAACTATATTTCTTAAAAATAATATACCCAAACTATTTACATCATATAGGTATACGATGTAATATAAAATATATTTTTTATAATATTAACCCAAGTTAAAATCAAGTCTCGTTAGAAGGGAAATACCTATTTTCAATGGTCTTGGAGTAAGACCTAAAACTACTTTTGATTAGCTAAGAGCTCATCTTCCTTGGATGTAAAGAAAATGTTAATGACTCAAAACCTAGAGGCATCGAGCAATAATGAAACTTTGCCCCCTTATAGATCGCTCTAGTGGGTTATTTCAAGTGGCATGATTTTCTTTGAATAATGGTGATGAGTCAACTTGCATTTGCAGAGAAGCTAGTGATGGCTATCCTAATTGATAGTTTGACAACTGGATTATGATAGTTTTTTCCATATTTGAAAAAACAAAACATAAAAACAAACACAACTAATTTTCAGTATTACTTTATGTGTTTTATAACTTATTCTCTTGCCTTTTTTCTGCCCAAAATATTCAATAAGAATCACCTATTGGAATCTTCTCAAGTATAATGGGACTGGAGAGTGAGGTACAACTTCTCCCTTCATATTTTCCTCAATTATGATACATGTCTACATACATATATCCCTTCTTCCATGTAATGTCCCGAATTTTGGATCTACCATTTATAGGCATGAGCCTATTGATCATGATGATTATATTGATGTTTTATTTTTATATTGGGTCAAAGACCCCATTGCATATGAACATGATGATTTGCTTTGTATATTGGGCGTACGCCAATTGTTGATGATATATATGCATATATATGTTGGTTGTGTTGGGCGTGGTCCCTGAAGCACATGATTGATGCAATGTTTTGTGTTGGGCGTGGACCTTGAAGCACATGATTGATGAAATATTTTGTGTTGGGCGTGGACCCTGAAGCACATGATCGATGAGATGTTTTGTGTTGAGTGAGAGGCTCTGGAGCACATGAGTACTTACATTTGTGTTGAGCATAAAGCTATGGAACACATGAAAATATAATTGGAAATGTTGGGCATAAGCTCTGGAGCATTCCATGTTGATGTTGAGCATAAGCTCTGGAGCATTGGATTCTTGGCCATTGTATCCCTAGCTGTATCGTACAAGTACATCCTAGCATTTAGTTGAGTGAGAGCTTTGGAATTGCACTATGTTTGTATCACCTTGTTATAAGTGTTGAGTATGGGCTTTGGTAAGCGTTAGGGGTTACTGAAAAGAATTAAATAACTTCCGAGTGAAAACGACTCGAGAAAAATATTGATCTCATCATACTTATTTATAAGTGATTAAATGAAATTTTGAATTTAAGTATTCTCATCAAGTATCGAAGAGCTACCACGTTATACTGAGGGAAATCCAACATGTTGGTTGTGTTGGGCGTGGTCCCTGAAGCACATGATTGAAGAAATGTTTTGTGTTGGGCGTGGACCCTGAAGCACATGATCGATGAGATGTTTTGTGTTGAGCGAGAGGCTCTGGAGCACATGAGTACTTACATTTGTGTTGAGCATAAATATCTGGAACAAATGAAAATATAATTGGAAATGTTGGGCATAAGCTCTGGAGCATTCCATGTTGATGTTGAGCATAAGCTCTGGAGCATCGGATCCTTGGCCATTGTATCCCTAGGTGTATCGTACAAGTACATCCTAGCATTTAGTGTTGAGCGAGAGCTTTGGAATTGCACTATGCTTGTAACTCCCTCTTATAAGCGTTGAGTATGGGCTCTGGTAAGCGCTAGGGGTTACTGAAAAGAATTAAATAACTTCTGAGTGAAAATGACTTGAGAAAAATATTGATCTCATCATACTTATTTACAAGTGTTTAAATGAAATTTCGAATTTCTGTATTTTCATCAAGTACTGAAGAGCTACCGTGTTATACGAGGGAAATCTAACATGCAAGGATGTTTAGAGTTTCCTAGCCTAGTAGACCTGAACCATCTATCTACTTTACCTTCATGAAGAAGTGTCGTTAAGTCTAGGGATCATAATACATGATGCCCAAATACAGATGTTAACAAGTATTTTAATACTATGTATAAAGAATTAATTATGATTAATTATATAATTGAATAAAGAAAGGAGAGAAGTTCCACCAATTATGATTTATTATTAAAGGATTAATAAATAGTGAAATATCTATGAAAGACTAACTAGGAACTAGTTAAAAGTTCCTATGTTAAGAATTGAAAATTACCCGAGTAAATTAAAAAGGGTTAAATCAAGGATTTCTTGATTTAACTGCCCCTTTGACTGAAAAGTCTGTCTATAAAGACTCAAGCCAAGCAAAGGCTTGGGGGTTCTGATTTTATCTTGGAGAATTATTATTCTCCCTGTTTTTTGCTCTCAAGTGTTTTTCTTGGAGAACTTTCTCCTGCAAGGAAAAGATGATTGATTAAGAACTGAATACCAGTTAGGAAACCCTACCTTAAGAGCTCTAAGCTACTTGCATGTTGGAGTACAGCTCAAGGGGATCCAGATTAGAACCGGAAACAGTTTCGGGTCATGGTTGGGAGGAACGTGGTAGTTCCCAAGTGATTTGGTCATCAAACAGAGGTCATATCTGCATTGAATTGTCAATGCTGGTTATTGAAGTGTGCAGGTGCAGCCATTGACAAAGCTTCAAATTCAGGTATGAAACCCTTGAAAGCCTATTCTATTTCTTTCCCAAAGTTTCATTACTGTTTATGTTAAGTAATGGTTGCAATGAAATTTTTAACCCTAATGGTTAAGTTTTATGGTTAACAATCTGCTAGGGTTTGTATTTGCAATTTACTAATCATAGGCTAGAGAATTTTTATCATATATATGTTGTTTATGTTTATGCTTGTATCTTTCATAAATGTCCCTGTATTAACTAGGTTTTGATCTTAGTATTATGTTTATACCTTGTTCTCTGTATTTATTACTCTGCTGACATATTCCATTTGTCAGCAGAGGCTTGCCCTAAATTTTAACCAAACTAGTTCAGTAGTAATTAATTAAAATATTAATTATGTTAACTAATACAAGTTTATAATATAAACTAGATCTACTAAGAACGAAGTTCATATAATAAACAAGCTAAACAAATTATTAAAGACCTTCTAAGGTCTACTCCACATAATCATTTAAAAACAAATTAAACATCATAACATTCCATTTAATAAACATAATCATAATTAACCCAACAGAGAAGGCATCGTGACCATCCATGTGGTCCAATATCAAAACTATGTCTTGTTATATAAATTCCACAGTCCAAATCGCTAAGCCAATAATCACATCCATTTACATGACTCAAATGTTAAATTCCATAGTCCTATTATTACGGTCATCCTTTATAAAAACATAAAGTGTTTTAAAGCTCCCTTATAAATCTACACACAACCGTCACTTCACATTAAACAAATTAAACAACTAAAACCCATTTTGCCAACAGAGGTCGCGACATCGAATCCCAGGGATGTCTAGACTCAAGGCAAAAACATTAATAAAACCATAAGCATTTTATAAACAAACAACGCATACACTAACAGGGAGGTCGTAAAGACCCTAGATACGGCCTCGACCAAGTTTCCCATCTAATCACACAATCATGCTAATAACAAAAACAATATCGTGGGTTGTCATAACCCTGTCTGTCACAGCCTTATCCTTTTAAAATAAACAATTTACATATTAAATGCCAACTAAAGCTATCGCAGTCGTTGGGAGAGGCACATGCCATTCATGGCAAGGCCTGCACCCATGCTGAGCCAATACAAAACAAAAAGTTCAATACTCTGTTTACAACACAGTCTTCATTTAAACGTTAGTGCAGAGCATATGGTGGCAAGCCAATGGGCTACGGTACCATTGCTACAATGGTGCAGCCCATGGCATAACGCCCCAAGCTCTAGAAGCTTTCCCAACTTAAATTACAAACAAAAAAAATGGAGTGCCAACAGGCAGATTGAAAGAGTAAACCAAATTGTTGAAGACATGCTTCGAATGTATGTCATGAACAACTCCACCAAGTGGGAGGATTATCTACACCTTGCAGAGTTTGGATATAACAACGGGTATCAGGCTTCCGCCAAGATGATTCCTTTCGAGGTACTCTATGGACGGAAGTGTAGGACCCCAGTTACTTGGGACAGTCCAATGGATCGGCTCATGTTAGGGCTTGACATGTTATTGGACTTGAAACAGTTAGTTACCAAGGTCCAGGGAAACTTTAAAGAGGCACAAGACCGTCAGAAAATTTATGCGGATAAGAAAAGAAAAGATAAAGACTATCAAGTAGGTGAGCATGTCTACTTGAAAGTGAAAGAAAACGGAGCTCGTTGAGCTTGGGTAGGTGTGGTAAGTTAGCACCTAAGTTTTGTGGACATTTTGGAATTTTGGTCAAGAAAGGACCAGTGGCTTATGAACTAGCATTACCTACGCACGTAAGAGTTCATAATTTTTTCCATACGTCTTTATTAAAGAAATGTGTTTATGACACTAAGCATGTCATTGATTGGTCATTATTACAGGCGGAACCTGAAGGGGAATTTGCCCCTGAGCCTTTGCATATATTGGAAAAGAGAGAAGTGCAAATTCGGAAGCGCACTGTAGTCCAATTGAAAGTGCAATGGAAGCACTTTGAGGTAGATGAGGCTAGCTAGGAGAATGAGGCCACCATGAGAAAGGCTTACCCCACCTTGTTTCATGATATCATTCAAAGTCCCTAGAACACCGGGGGCGGTGTTGTACTAAGCGGGGAGGAATGTAATGTCCAGAATTTTGGACCTACCATTTATAGGCATGAGCCTATTGATCATGATAATTATATTGATGTTTTATTTTTATATTGGGCCAAAGAACCCACTGCATATGAACGTGATGATTTTCTTTGTATATTGGGCGTACACCAATTGTTGATGATATATATATATTGGTTGTGTTTGGCGTGGTCCCTGAAGCACATGATTGGTGAAATGTTTTGTGTTGGGCGTGGACCCTGAAGCACATGATCGATGAGATGTTTTGTGTTGAGCGAGAGGCTCTGGAGCACGAGTACTTACATTTGTGTTGAGCATAAATATCTATAACAAATGAAAATATAATTGGAAATGTTGGGCATAAGCTTTGGAGCATTCCATGTTGATGTTGAGCATAAGCTCTAGAGCATCGGATCCTTAGCCATTGTATCCCTAGGTGTATCGTACAAGTACATCCTAGCATTTAGTGTTGAGCGAGAGCTCTGGAATCACACTATGTTTATAACTCCCTGTTATAAGCATTGAGTATGGGCTTTGGTAAGCGCTAGGGGTTACTGAAAAGAATTAAATAACTTCTGAATGAAAATGACTCGAGAAAAATATTGATCTCATCATACTTATTTATAATTGATTAAATGAAATTTCAAATTTCTGTATTCTCATCAAGTACTGAAGAGCTACCACATTATATGAGGAAAATCCAACATGCAAGGATGTTTAGAGTTGCCTAGCCTAGTAGATCTGAACCATCTATCTACTTTACCTTCATGAAGAAGTGTCGTTAAGTCTAGGGATCATAATACATGATGCCCAAAAACAAATGTTAACAAGTATTTTAATACTATGTATTTTATACATAGTATATATAAAGAATTAATTATGATTAATTATATAATTGAATAAAGAAAGAAGAAAAGCTCCACCAATTATTATTTATTATTAAAGGATTAATAAATAGTGAAATATCTATGAAAGACTAACTAGGAGCTAGTTAAAAGTTCATAGGTTAAGAATTGAAAATTACCCCAGTAAATTAAAAAGGGTTAAATCAAGAAATCAAGGATTTTTTGATTTAACCGCCCCTTTGACTAAAAAGTCTGTCGATAAAGACTCAAGCCAAGCAAAGGCTTGGGGGTTCTGATTTTATCTTGTAGAATTATTATTTTGTCTGTTTTTTGCTCTCAAGTGTTTTTCTTGGAGAACTTTCTCCTGCAAGGAAAAGATCACTGATTTAGAATTGAATACCAGTCAGGAAACCCTACCTTAGGAGCTCTAAGCTACTTGCATGTTGGAGTCCAGCTTGGGGGGATTCGGATTAGAACTAGGAACGGTTTCGGGTCATGGTTGGCAGGAACGTGGTAGTTCCCAAGTGATTTGGTCATCAAACAAAGGTCCGATCTGTATTGAATTGTTAATGTTGGTTATTTGAGTGTGCAGGTCCAGCCTTTGACAAAGGTTCAAATTCAGGTATGAAACCCTTGAAGGCCTATTCTATTTCTTTCCCAAAGTTTCATTACTGTTTATGTTAAGTAATGGTTGCAATGGAATTTTTAACCCTAATAGTTAAGTTTTAAGGTTAACAATCTGCTAGGGTTTGTATCTGCAATTTACTAATCATAGGCTAGAGAATTTTTATCATATGCTGTTTATGTTTAGAGTTGTATCTTTCATAAATGTTCCTGTATTCACTAGGTTTTGAACTTAATATTATGTTTTGATCTTAGACCTTGGTAACTAACTGTTCCAAGTCCAATAACATGTCAGGCCCTAACATGAGCCGATCCACCGGACTGTCCCAAGTAACTAGGGTCCTACACTTCCATCCATAGAGTACCTCGAAATGACTCATCTTGGAGGAAGCCTGATACCTGTTGTTATATGCAAACTCTGCAAGGTGTAGATAATCCTCCCACTTGGTGGGGTTGTTCATGACATACATTCGAAGCATGTCTTCAACAATTTGGTTTACTCTTTCAGTCTGCCCGTTGGCACTCCATTAGAATAAACAATTTACATATTAAATGCTAACTAAAGCTATCATTGTCGTTGGGTGAGACACATGCCATTCATGGCATGGCTTGCACCCATGCTGAGCCAATACAAAACTAAAACTTCAATACTTTGTTTAAAACACAGTCTCCATTTAAGCGCTAGCGTAGAGCATATGGTGGCAAGCCAATGGGCTATGACACCATTGCTACAATGGTGCAGCCCATGGCATAACACCCTAAGCTCTAGAAGCTTTCCCAACTTAATTTACAAACAAAACAAATGGAGTGTTGTGTATAATCCCAAAACCCAAAACATTATTTATACACAAAGTAATTTCCACAGGCTGAAAGCCGCGAATCAAACCCAGTAAGTCAACATTGTAAAACGCAGCACTTAAAATAAGTACACAGTCCCAAATTCTTTTACACAGTATGATCCATTAAAAACGCTGAATGAAATCGTATGCATTTCATACCCAAAATCTTATAGTCTTTACATAAAAGCCAAACACGCAGTGTATTTACACAGTGAGGCACGAATCCTCGTTTACACCAGTCAACTATTAAAAATTATAAATGGCAAAGCTGTGAGCTATGGTACCATTACAAGTAATGGTGCAGCCATGGCCCAAAAATGCCAAACCTCCCAACGAGAGTCCTTAAAAAAAAACTAGAGCAAGTTACATTATACACTTTGAAGGCAGAGTCAACAAGTGCCACACGAAACCCCAACCCAATAAAGAATCCCAACTCAGGAATGCCCAGAACGAGAGGAGGCAAGTAAATCTTGCTAGCAGGCTTACCATGGCCGTGAAGAAGAAATCCCAAATCGACAGTGTAGCCTGTGCAACCCCTAGAGCGCCTTCGCGTTCACCTGCAGACAAACCAATGATGGCATCAGAAGCATGACCATGCCAGGGAGAAGACAACGAAGCAATGCATTTTTTACATAGAGCTGGCCTAGCTTACCTGCGAATCGATGGAGGTCACCTCCCTTCTCCAACTGTGCAGAGGCCACACTAAAACACAATGCCAAAACCATAATGCACAAGCAGCGAATGCCAAACCCTTTTCCAAGCGTTTTCACCAATCCCGATGGCATTAATGGCACCAGCTAGTGGCCATTAACGTATCCATAAATCCTCACCATAATTTGTGAATCCACGTTATACCAACAAAGTCATATGTTAAACCCTCTATCCTATGGTTTCACCACCCTTTAAATATCAACGCAGACTTAGTACTTAGGACATGGTATTTATACCACAGTCTCCCAACCTTATGGTATGCACAGTCCTTAACACTATCATATAGTGTTTACAATGTTTTCCCGTAGCATCAAAGTTTAGGTTGTTGCATGCCCATTTTGCTAGTTCATATAGGTAGCATTTGTGCATAGGTCATAGTCTAGGTTTTGTAGTACTTAGGAATTATGGAAAACGTAGTATGCCATAATGCCCTTGCTAGGAAAAAAAAACGAGCGTAAGATTACACCTACAAAATGGAACCAAGAGACGAGTAAATAAAATAACTAAGATATAGATAATAATAATGGTAGGGACAGTAAGATAATTCATAGCATCTAGTAAATTAACAGATAAATATAATTAACGAACATAGGGTGTACCTAAGTCATAAAAAGAAACAGTTATATAAGTGCAAGGAATAATTGGAAGTATAATTAGGAACTGAATTGCTTCAAGTAACCAATACTCCTGACGTCGCAAAAGTAACCTACAAGTCAATAAATAAGGTGCCTTAGTTCGAATGAACTAAGTAAGCCTGCATAACGAAGAATAACCTTACCTCTCAGATCGTCATGGGAAAACAAGTCCCGCCACTTCACCACTTTGTTCCCATCAACAAAGTTAAGTTAGTTTTTATTAAATAAACAAAGTATACATGTGCAGGAGAAAACAATAATCTATACAATTCATTAATTCATCGACAATAATAACTAAGATATATCAATAGTTTAAATAACAGAATTAAGACATAAGAAGTAAAATAACTAATAGTCGTTGAATGGATAAGAGATCAACAGGACAATATGGGTAGTTTCTGAAGAGATTGAGAGTATAAGTAGCACATGTATTTCTGCACGAGTAATAATGATCCCCTTTGGGTAACTTTCACTTGCCTATAATTTTTTTTTTTTCAATTTTTGGGGACATTACAAGTGGTATCAGAGCCCAGTTTCAATACTGAGAGACTTATGGGCGCACCAGGAATTCACACAGAGAAAATAAAGTATGATAAATAATTTCTGTTACTAACATAAATTTTTGCTGCTATTAAATTTTTTTGTGTTTCAAGAAAATTTTTACAGTATCATTCAGTTTATGAATACTGACGAAGAAAAAAGTCGGCCGGAAGAAATGACCACCCCCACTCCGGAAGTGAACTTGGTGGTTGAGCTAAACTCTGATGTGCTGAAAACTTTGCACAGTCTTCAAGCTTAACTGAAAAGTTTCAGAGAAGACAATCTAAATGAAAGAAAGGAACAACAAGCTATAAATAAAGCATTATTGCGTAACATGACGGGGGGAAGCCCACAAAGTAAACCTAACCAGTCCACCAACATATCCAAAAGAGAACCATACCATGAGCGGGCCAGCAGCCCAAGAGAAGTAGAAAAAGAAGGTACACCTGAAGCAACTAAAGGAGATTATCATAGTCCTGCTAGTGATGACTCACTTTCTCCACGGAGAAAGAGGCAAAGAAGTGATGACAGTCTTCAGGGGGGAGTTTCGAAAAATAAGAGCCCCGACCTATGAAGGTGAAGTAAATACGGGAGAAAAGGATGAAGAATGGTTTCTGGGAATGAGTAAGTAATTTTAGGTTCATAACTATTCAAATGTGATGCAGGCTAGGCTTGCCATCTACAACCTGAATGGCAAGGTAGCAAGATGGTGGCGAGATTTAAAGCACACCAAGAAAGATGAGCTGCGAGAAATAAGCTGGGAAAAATTCTGAAAGAATTTCCAAAAAAAATACATGTCAGAAAGGTTCTTTGACCGCAAGGTAAAAGAGTTCCATGAAATTCGTATGGGGTCCATGACTATGGTTGCATTTATAAACATATTTCTAGATTTGCTTCATTATGTACCGTATATTAAAGAAGAGAAGGTGAAGATCCAGCAGTTCCTAGGATGTCTTCCTCCCAGTTTTTGGGACGAGATTGAATTCGACATGCCAAAGACACTGGATACTGCACTACACAAGGCCCGACTCTGTTATGAGCATGGGCATTTACAACAAGAAAACTAAAACCGAAACAAAGAAAAGTCTAGAAAATTTTCTGATAACCGCAAGCCTGGGTTAAACCTATAGCCTTATAGAAAGCAAAATAATAGCTTTCAAGCGAACAAGAACTTCAACAAAACTGGTACGAATCCTTATGTACCAGCTCCTAATGGTAATAATCAAGTGGCGAGTGGATCCAATGCTACCCCTTTAGTGATCAAGTGCTGGAAGTGCAACGGGCCGCATTATGCCTGAGATTGTAAGAACAAGAACAATGGAGTCTTGCATAACTGCAAGAAGAACATACCGTTGAGGATATAATGGGAACCCCGCGAATCTATGCATCATTAGATGGCCGACAGGCAGACCATTAAGCTACAATGGTTGAGATCAAAGGTAAGATCTTGAACACCTCTGTTTCAATACTTATTGATCCCGGTTCTTGTCGAAGCTATGTTGCACCTAAGATTGTTGATTTATGCAAGTTAGGCAAAGTAAAGCATGATAAACCTTGGGTGGTACAGTTATCCACCGATATGAAGCGAAAGGTTTCAGAATTTGTTAAAGAATGTGAAGTAAACCTGAATGGTTTCCTGACTAAGGTAAACCTAAACAACCTACCTTTAGGATTGTACGATATTCTTTTCGGCATGGACTGGTTGGAACAACACCATGTCATGCTCGATTGTCTACACAAGTCTATCTTGTGTACTGATAGCCAAGGGAACCAAGTAAAGGTTCAAGGCATCCCAAAGAAAGTTTTTGTAAGGCAAATCTTTGCCTTACAAGAAAAGAAGTGTGTTAGGAAGGGCTGCAAGTTGTTTGCGGTGAACATTCGAGACATAGAGTCCGATAGAGAACAACGCATAGAAGACTTCCCCGTTCTTGAAGAATTCAAGGACGTGTTTCCCAAGGAAATCCATGGCTTACCTCCGAAACGAGACCTAAACTTTTCCATCGAACTGACCCTAGGATCAGTTCCGGCCTCCAAAGCCCCTTACCGCATGAGTGCACTAGAATTGGTGGAACTCAAACTGTAGTTGCAGGAGTTAATAGAGAAAGGGTATATTCGACCTAGTGTGTCCCCTTGGGGAGCACATTTTTTTTTCGTAAAGAAGAATGATGGTACGATGCGGATGTGCATTGATTATCGTAAGTTGAACAAAATGATTATAAAGAACCGTTACCCACTCCCTAGGATCGATGATTTGTTCGATCAGGTAGGAGGATCCAAAATCTTTTCGAAGATTGACCTACGATCCAGGTACCATCAGGTACGGATATGAGACGAAGATATTCCCAAAAATGCCTTTCATATGAGGTACGAGCACTACGAGTTTGTAGCGATTCTGTTCGAGTTGACTAATGCACCCGCACACTTTATGTGTATGATGAACAACATATTCAGTAAATATTTGGTTAAGTTTGTACTAGTTTTTATTGAAGACATTCTGGTTTATTCCAAGAATAAAGAGGAACACGAAGAACACCTTCGCACAGTACTTCGAGTGTTGAGAGAAAACCAGCTCTACGCTAAGTTTAGTAAATGTGATTTTTACAAACCACAAATACAATACATAGGGCACATCATATCCGAGGTAGAAATAGCTGTGAACCCGGAAAACATTCGAGCTATAAAGGATTGGCCTACCCCGACTAGTGTCACCGACATTAGGTCCTTTTTGGGTTTAGCCGGGTATTATCGAAAGTTCATTGAGAACTTCTTAAGAATCGCCTGCCCCATGACAGCTTTGCAGAACAAAACGAACAAGTTCTTATGGACTGACAAGTGTGAAGAAAGTTTTCAAAAGCTTAAGCAACTTTTGATGACCACAACAGTGTTGCGGATTGAGGATCCTGATGGGGATTTCGTTGTATGCACGAATGCAAGCGAGGAAGGACTTGGAGGAGTCCTCTTACAAAACGATCATGCGATCTGTTATGAATCGTGAAAATTAAAGGAGCATGAGCAGAATTATCCCATGCACGATCTTGAGCTAGCGGCCATTATCCATGCTTTGAAGATGTGGAGGCACTACCTCATGGGAAGGAAGTTCCTTCTAAAGATTGACAATATGAGTCTAAAGTATTTATTTGATCAACCTGATCTGAATTCGAGGCAAGCCAGATGGTTGGCTTTCTTGAGTGAGTATCACTTTGAACTAAAGCATATTAAGGGGAAAGAGAACAAAGTTGCCGATGCTTTGAGTCGACGAGCTCATATGATATATGAGCTAACCCTGAGTCAAACTGATGCAGATTTGCATGAGAAGATTAGAACGACCAACAAGGTTGACCCATTCTATGTGGAAATTGTCAAGAAGGTCCAAGAGGACCGATTGTTTCAACAACAAAAGGAATATAAGGTGGATGACTCTGGAATACTATGGTCCAATGATAGATTGTATGTTCCAGATGGAGGAGACATTCGGTCCAGCATCCTCACAAAATTTCATAGGGCACCCTACTCGGGGCACTCGGGATATCAAAAGATGATATATGTCGTCAAGATACACTTTCTCTGGCCTAAGTTAAAGGCCGACATTGCGATGTTTATTGCGAAATGTCAGGACTGCTAAAGTTGAGCACCAACATCCTTCAGGATTGCTACAGCCATTGCCCATTCTGGAATGGAAATGGGAGGTTATCGGTATGGATTTTATTACTGGCTTACTGAAAAGCAAGAAGCAAAGTGATTCCATTTTCGTAGTCATTGACAAGATGTCAAAGGAAGCACACTTCATCCCCGTGAAATCGACCTACAAGGCCGTGAACATTGCCGATATCTTCCTAAAAGAGATATTTAGATTGTATGGGATCCCCAAAGCAATTATCTCCGATCGAGATGTTAAGTTTACAGGAAATTTTTGGAGATCCTTATTCTCTAGATTAGAGACACAGCTGAACATTAGCACTGCTTATCACCTATAGACGGACGTGCATATTAAAAGAGTAAACCAAATTGTTGAAGACATGCTTCAAATGTACGTCATGAACAACCCCACCAAGTGGGAGGATTATCTGCACCTTGCAGAGTTTGCATATAGCAACGAGTATCAACATTCCGCCAAGATGAGTCCTTTCGAGGTACTTTATGGACGGAAGTGTAGGACCCCAGTTACTTGGGACAGTCTGGTGGATCGTCTCATGTTAGGGCCTGAAATGTTATTGGACTTGGAACAGTTTGTTACCAAGGTCCAGGGAAACCTTAAAGAGGCACAAGATCGATAGGAAAGTTATGCGGATAAGAAAAGAAAAGATAAAAGACTATCGAGTAGGTGAGCATGTCTACTTGAAAGTGAAAGCAAAACAGAGCTTGTTGAGCTTGGGTAGGTGTGGTAAGTTAGCACCTAGGTTTTGTGGACCTTTTGAAATTTTGGCCAAGAAAGGACTAGTGGCTTCTGAACTAGCATTACCTACGCATGTAAGAGTTCATAATGTTTTCCATGCATCTTTATTAAAGAAATGTGTTTATGACACTAAGCATGTCATTGATTGGTTATTATTACAGGTGGAACCTAAAGGGGAATTTGCCTCTGAGCCTTTGCATATATTGGAAAAGAGAGAAGTGCAACTTTGGAAGTGCACTGTAGTCCAATTGAAAGTGTAGTGGAAGCACTTTGAGGTAGATGAGGCTACCTAGGAGAATGAGGCCACCATGAGAAAGGCTTACCCCACCTTGTTTCATGATATCATTCAAAGTCCCTAGAACACCAGGGACGGTGTTGTACTAAGCGGGGAGGAATGTAATGTCTCTAATTTTGGACCTACCATTTATAGGCATGAGCCTATTGATCATGATGATTATATTGATGTTTTATTTTTATATTGGGTCAAAGACCCCACTGCATATGACATGATGATTTGCTTTGCATATTGGGCGTATGCCAATTGTTGATGATATATATGTTGGTTGTGTTGGGCATGGTCCTTGAAGCACATGATTGAAGAAATGTTTTGTGTTGGGCGTGGAACCTGAAGCACATGATCGATGAGATGTTTTGTGTTGAGCGAAAGGCTCTGGAGCACATGAGTACTTACATTTGTGTTGAGCATGGATATCTGGAATAAATGAAAATATAATTGGAAATGTTGGGAATAAGCTCTGGAGCATTCCATGTTGATGTTGAGCATAAGCTTTGGAGCATCGGATCCTTGGCCATTGTATCTCTAGGTGTATCGTACAAGTACAGCCTAGCATTTAGTGTTGAGCGAGGGCTTTGGAATTGCACTATGCTTGTAACTCCCTATTATAAGCGTTGAGTATGGGCTCTGGTAAGCGCTATGGGTTACTAAAAAGAATTAAATAACTTCCGAGTGAAAATGACTTGAGAAAAATATTGATCTCATCATACTTATTTATAAGTGTTTAAATGAAATTTCGAATTTCTGTATTTTCATCAAGTACTGAAGAGCTACCATGTTATACGAGGGAAATCCAACATGTAAGGATATTTAGAGTTTCCTAGCCTAGTAGACCTGAACCATCTATCTACTTTACCTTCATGAAGAAGTGTCGTTAAGTCTAGGGATCATAATACATGATTCCCAAAGACAGATGTTAACAAGTATTTTAATACTATGTATAAATAATTAATTATGATTAATTATATAATTGAATAAAGAAAGAAGAGAAGCTCCACCAATTATGATTTACTATTAAAGGATTAATAAATAGTGAAATATCTATGAAAGACTAACTAGGAACTAGTTAAAAGTTCCTATGTTAAGAATTGAAAATTACCCGAGTAAATTAAAAAGGGTTAAATCAAGAAATCAAGGATTTATTGATTTAACCGCCCCTTTGACTGAAAAGTCTGTCTATAAAGACTCAAGCCAAGCAAAGGCTTGGGGGTTCTGATTTTATCTTGGAGAATTATTATTCTGTCTGTTTTTTGCTCTCAAGTGTTTTTCTTGGAGAACTTTCTCCTGCAAAGAAAAGATGATTGATTAAGAACTGAATACCAGTTAGGAAACCCTACCTTAGGAGATCTAAGCTACTTGCATGTTGAAGTACAGTTCGGGGAGATCCAGATTAGAACCGAGAACAGTTCCGGGTCATTGTTGGGAGGAACGTGGTAGTTCCCAAGTGATTTAGTCATCAAACAGAGGTCAGATTTGCATTGAATTGTTAATGCTGGTTATTTACGTGTGCAGGTGCAGCCATTGACAAAGCTTCAAATTCAGGTATGAAACCCTTGAAGGCCTATTCTATTTCTTTCCCAAAGTTTCATTACTGTTTATGTTAAGTAATGGTTGCAATGAAATTTCTAACCCTAATGGTTAAGTTTTATGGTTAACAATTTGCTAGGGTTTGCATCTGCAATTTATTAATCATAGGCTGGAGAATTTTTATCATATGTTGTTTATGTTCAGGGTTGTATCTAAATGTTCCTGTATTAACTAGGTTTTGATCTTAGTATTATGTTTATACCTTGTTCTCTGTATTTATTACTCTGCTGACATATTCCATTTGTCAGCAGAGGCTTGCCCTAAATTTTAACAAAACTAGTTTAGTAGTAATTAATTAAAATATTAATTATGTTAACTAATACAAGTTTATAATATAAACTAGATCTACTAAGAACAAAGTTCATATAATAAACAAGCTAAACAAATTATTAAAGACCTTCTAGGGTCTGCTCCACACAATCATTTAAAAACAATTTAAACATCATAACATTCCATTTAATAAACATAATCATAATTAACCCAATAGAGAAGGCATCGTGACCATCCATGTGGTCTAATATCAAAACTCTGTCTTATTATATAAATTCTACAGTCCAAATTGCTAAGCCATAATCGCATCCATTTACATAACTCAAATGTTAAATTCCACAGTCCTATTATTACAGTCATCTTTTATAAAAACATAAAGTGTTTTAAAGGTCCCTTATAAATCTACACACAATCGTTGCTTCACATTAAACAAATTAAACAACTAAAACCCATTTTTCCAACAGAGGTCTCGACATCGAATTTTGGGGATGTCCAAACTCAAGGCAAAAACATTAATAAAACCATAATCATTTTATAAACAAACAACGCATACACTAACAGGGAGTTCGTAAAGACCCTAGATACGATCTCGACCAAGTTTCCCATCTAATCACACAATCACGCTAATAACAAAAAAATATTGTGGGTTGTCATAACCCTGGCTGTCACAGCCCTATCCTTTTAGAATAAACAATTTGCATATTAAATGCCAACTAAAGCTATCGCAGTCGTTGGGAGAGGCACATGCCATTCATGGCATGGCCTGCACCGACACTGAGCCAATACAAAACTAAAAGTTCAATACTCTGTTTAAAACACAGTCTCCATTTAAACGCTAGCGCAGAGCATATGGTGGAAAGCCAATGGGCTACGACACCATTGCTACAATAGTGCAGCCCATGGCATAACACCCTAAGCTCTAGAAGCTTTCCAAAGTTAAATTACAAACAAAACAAATAGAGTGTTGTGCATAATCCCAAAACCCAAAACATTATTTATACACAGAGTAATTTCCACAGGCTGAAAGCCGCAAATCGAACCAAGTAAGTCAACATTGTAAAACATAGCATTTAAAATAACTACACAGTCCCAAATTCTTTTACATAGTATGATCCATTAAAAACGTTGAATGAAATCGTATGCATTTCATACCCAAAATGTTACAATCTTTACATAAAATCCAAACACGTAGTGTATTTACACAATGAGGCATGAATCCTTGTTTACACCAGTCAACTATTAAAAATGATAAATGGCAAAGCCGTGAGCTATGGCACCATTACAAGTAATGGTGTAGCCAGGACCCAAAAATGCCAAACCTCCCAACAAGAGTCCTTAAAAGAAAACCTGAGCAAGTTACATTATACACTCTGAAGGCAGAGTCAACAAGTGCCACACAAAACCCCAACCCAGTAAAGAATCCCAATCAGGAATGCCCAGAACGAGAGGAGGCAAGTAAATCTTGCTAGCAGGATTACCATGGTTGTGAAGAAGAAATCCCAAATTAACAGTGTAGCATGTGCAAACCCCGGAGCGCCTTTGCGTTCACCTGCAGACAAACAAATGATTCCATGAGAAGCATGACCATGCCAGGGAGAAGACAACGAAGCAATGCATTTTTTTACACAGAGCTGGCCTAGCTTACATGCGAATCGATGGAGGTTGCCTCCCTTCTCTAACTACGTAGAGGCCACTATAAAGCACAATGCCAAAACCATAATGCACAAGCAGCGAATGCCAAACCCTTTGCCAAGCGTTTTCACCAACCCGGATGGCATTAATGGCACCAGCTGGTGGCCATTAACGCATCCATAAACCCTCACCATAGTTTGTGAATCCACGTTATACCAACCAAGTCATATGTTAAACCCTCTATCCTATGGTTTCACCACCCTGTAAATATTAGTGCAGACTTAGTACTTAGGTCATGGTATTTATACCATAGTATCCGAGCCTTATGGTCTACACAGTCCTTAACACTATCATATAGTGTTTACAATGTTTTCCCTTAGCATCAAAGTTTACGTTGTTACATTCCCATTTTGCTAGTTCATATAGGTAGCATTCGTGCATAGGTCATAGTCTAGGTTTTGTAGTACTTCGGAATCATGGCAAACATAGTATGCCATGATGCCCTCGCTAGGAAAAAAAACAAGCGTAAGATTCCACCTACAAAATGGAAACAAGAGACGAGTAAATAAAATAACCAAGATGTTAGTTTTTCAACATTTAAGCTAGCATTATGTTAGGATCTTTTCACTGAGAGAATAACAAGCACAGCAATAACATAAGCACATCACATGAGACAAGAGACACAAAGAGTTTTGGTAGGGGAAACCATAAATGGAGAAAACCCCTCAACTTCCTCTAAGATAGTATCACCACAAGATGTGAAACCCAAAACAGTAAGATGACCTCCCAACACAACATCATCCTTCTGTCTTCTGTCAAGCCAAAGTATTTCCTTCTCCAAAGGTGCGCCACACTTGAGAGAGCAAGTGATGTAATTCACAAGTGATAAATAGAGAGACTCTCACTCTCTATTTATATTCTTCCGTTGACTTGAAGTGCACTCAACCATGTAGGCTTAACTTACAATTACTTACTTGAGCCTACACCTTAATTAGTGTATAATAACCCAAGTGCCCCGAAACTGTGGGAACTTACCTAATGACTTGACAAGACTTGTTTACATTAATAATCCTCCCGATCGGAACATCGGGGTAAGACAATATGACTCAAATACATAATAGAAACATCCCGGAATAAACATCGGGTTACAATATATAAAATACATATAAGAATACATTCCGAAGTTACATATACATCAACACTCCCTCTTAACTAGGAAGGTATTCTTTCGACACAATTTTCAGCAATGGTCTTCTTCTCTGTATCATTGGATCATGCTCGTCTTCAAGTCATCTCTGTCATCAAGTCTTCTTCGTCTTCAAGTCATCTTCATCTTCAAGTCATCTGGATCTGGATCATCTCTCGATCTGGATCATCATAGGACATCATCACTGGATCTGGATCATCACTGTAATGCCCCGGTTTTGACCCCGTTACATTAGATGTATATATATGATGTATAAATTGTAAATGATCATGGTGTGGAGCTAAAGGCCAAGGCCCCACCATTGATCGGTAATACTATGTTTTGGATTTAAATTGTCACCGATGGTATATCGGGGCATGCGGCACATATGATGATTGTCATTATGTTAATAAGCATCTAAAAATTAATTAAATGAGCACAACCAGCTACGGTCACGGCAACCAAATCGAATGGGGCATGATTTTCCCAAGGATAAGGATGTGGGGTTGGGAATTTGTCAATCTTGAGCCAAAAAAAGGGGAAAATACCCATGTGTCATCTCCTCTTGTTTTATTCCAACCACCTTCATTTATTGATTTCTGCTGGCAGCTGGGAGGAGTTATGGCAGTTATTGCCTTGGGGTGTGGGGGTGGTAGGACTGTCAGTCCTAGCATATGCCCTTCATTCAATTCGTCCTCATCCTTCACGCAGGCAATTCCTCTCTTTTTCTCCACGATTGGGTCTATTTTCCTCTCCACGAGTTGCTGAACACACACAGACTGCAAATTCGTGTCCTCCTGTTAGCTATTCACCCTCACGCTCTTCCCATTTGGCTGCTCATTTGCTTTCACGCACAGGAATTTTCCTGGGTTCTACCCACGTGATTTTATTTGCAATTCGCGTCCTCTCTGTTGCTGCGCATTCTCGCGCAGAGGGATTCTCTCCCGTTTTTGTCTTCACGCACTGGATTTTTGCCGGATTTACCCACGCAGTATTTCCTTGGGCGGATTTGTGAATAGGGTGGCCGTATTCGTTACTCACAGGCTAATTCGTGGGTTCTGTTCACACATCGATTGGGAAACTGTAAATTCGTCCCTATTGCGTTTTGTTTGCTGTTCTGCTTTGGGGCCGTGTAATTCGTTTTTCCCTGTTTGAGCTGTGATAGCTAATTGATTGCTTGTGGGCAATGGTTGGTCTTCGGACTGTATTGGGAGCAAGGGCGTGGGCTTAGTTTTGCTTGATAAACCTGGTGGCTGGAACCACACAGACAGAGCTAGAGGGATGGCCTTCTTCTCCATCACCCCTGAATAGCACTGGAAGGGAATGCAGGGCCTGAGGGACTGTGTAGCAGAGAAGGGACCGATTCCTTGTGTTGGGTGTGGATGGGTGTCTTAGAGGTCAGGCTAGCTCTGGTGTAGGTGTCCTTGGCTCTGTAATGAGCTCACCAGCTTAGCAATTTGCCTTCTCCAACTCCTGGATGGCCTGATAAACCCAACTCTGTTGGCTTGGCTGTGTGTTTTGGGTATCCTTGGCTATGTGTAAGCCTGCTAGTTCCCTTATTCCTTGGAGAATTATGCCCAGCTTGGGGGTGGCAGCGTTGCTGAGAGATTGATGAGCACGCTGGCCTATGGTTGGGTGGAACGTTGCAGCGACGTAGCTGGTTGCGGATCGAGTTCACCATAAGATAAGTAATCTGTGTATTTTACCTTTGCAATCTTAATTTACTGTAATGAAAATGGAATGAACATGATAAATGCATGCATGTTGAAGAATGCTTGATTGAATGCATATTGATTTCCGCTGTGCAAGATAAATGTCCAATGTGCATGTTTAGGCATTATGTGTTAGCATTTCAGCATTTTATTAAGCCTGTATATGTCCATGAGGCTGTTAGTCTGCATGGTTAATCCCATGGATCGCGTCCTCTTCGTCGATAGAGGGATGGGGACGTGACAATCACTCGATCTGGATCATCATCACTGGACTGGATCTGGATCACTACTACTGGATCTGGATCATCACTCGATCTGGATCTCTCGGAGTCATCATAACTGGATCTGGATCATAGCTTGATTTGGATCTCCACTGGTCATCATCATGTGTG
>LPNX010446447.1:8884-24182 GCA_001517045.1 Pseudotsuga menziesii
GCAACGAAGGCTAGTTCATTTTGACATCAATATTGTTAAATTTTTAGCATTGTAACTTATTGTTATGATTAAAAACTTGCCCAAGTGATAAGACTTTGTGAAAAAGTTGTTTGATTGAAAAGCTATATGCAGAGTTACATCATAGTTTCCATTTTTTTTCCAATTTCCTTTGTTTTAGGAAAAATAGGTGTTTCATTCAATAACTATGAGGTGAACATTGTAATATCTATTTCATTGTTTTTTGGTTTATTTTGATTTCAATGCAATTACCCTTAATTAGAATGATAACTTCATTGCCACATTCAATGGAGTCATAGGGCTTGGGTCCTTACCTTGATTTGAGGAATCCAATTGATGAATGTTTTTACTTTTTCAAAAAAAAATTAATGAAATGAAGCCATGGGAGCGAAGTGGACTTTAGAATCATGATTGATATCAATTTCTTTCTTGATGCAACCCTATGGAGATGGAACAATAGCATTTGTCAAACCTCCATGTGTTGGTTCTCTTTGAGGTTCTAGTTGATTTTCTAACCCTATGGAGATGGAACAATAGCATTTGTCAAACCTCCATGTGTTGATTCTCTTTGAGGTTCTAGTTGATTTTGCTTTATGGTGGTTCATAGTTGAATCTTTTCTCTAAGAAGGCTTTTTGTTCTTCTCTTTGGTCATGCCTTTGGTAATTTATAAATACTCTGCCTTCAAACATAAGCCTAGTACATGCCCATGGTAAAAAGAAAAGGTTTGCAACAAAAGTCAAACATAATCCTAGTACACACCCATGGTAAAAAGAAAAGGTTTGCATCAAAAGTCAATGTGTTCATAGTCTAAAAGTTGTGTCCATCTTCAATATGTGTTCCCAACATTATTTGGTTAGGAAGGCATTTTCTTAGATCATCATAGATACATATAAGGGCATTAGGAACAAAGTTATTAGTTTCCTGAGACATGGCAATAAACTTACTCTAAGTATATTCTTGTGACATCAAACATTTTAGGAGAAGATTAAGCAATCTTACATACAATGGTTAAATCATAGATGCCTTAACTTCATAGAGGAACAACGTTGTCCACAAACTAAGGGACCTTATCATTAACCTATATATATTATGTTTGATGTAGAGACACATTCAAGAGTAAAAAATCCTTTTACATTTGTGTGGATTATGAGTGTTTGTCAAATAGAAACCTCAACACTATGATATCCATGTTTGGACTCTTTTAAGTGATGGAGGGAGGCCATTGCATCTAAATATTATATTAGGTGCAATATGATGTTCTTAACACATCCTGGGTCATGTTAAAAAACCAATGGTATCATTATCTCCACACATGAGGAAGAAGAAGAGGGGACCCTTAAATGAAATTGATTATCTTTAACAACTTCTTCTATTAGTGGGATTTTTTTAGTGGAAAAAGAGGAGGTTGTCCCTTTGTTGTGTGCCTCCATTAAGATGGAGTTTTAGTTGTAAGGTCAAATCTTTGATCCCATTCAAGGATGAAAATTTGAGGATATATTAAAGAATATGAGGTTGATTAGATTATGGGTGTGAAAGCATGAACAAAAATGAAGCAAATATGCACAAAGTAAAATATATCAAAATAATGTTTTATACTATGCACAATGATTTGTACATTGCTATGTGAAGAAGGGATGGAATAAGGAAACAAAATGCTCTGCTACTATAGCAAGATTTGTTTACATTAAATACATATAAATACACATATGAATCATATAGTTCTTATTCCATTTTTAAGAGTGATTAAAATTCATAACCATCATTGTTCATATCTTAGGACGACATGTCTTGTTGCTGGCACGAAGGTCTAAAGATATTCATGATGAATGGAATTATATTATGTGTAAGTAGTTGACATGGGCACACACAATCTATTAAGGTGCACCTCCACTCGCTATTAAGGTGAACACAAATTTGTTGAATCTTGTTCCAAATAGTTATCTATATCACTCCTTCTCTATGTTATTAAATAAGTCAAAATGTATGCATATTTGAGCTTCTCGCCAACAAATAACATAACTTGAAATGTACCCATATTCAAGCCTCTACCCAATAAAGATGAACCTGTAATAGTTGGAAGGCAAGCCTTCTTTTATAGTGGATGTTAAACTTTATAAAATTCTTGCTCATTATTTATAATATGATAATTTTCTAATCAAAAGTATAGCAATTAGATTGGTTGGGAGATAAGTTTTACAGTCTTTTCACTTAAATTCAAATTCCTAATAAGTGATTAATCTTGAGTTATCCGTAATAATATATACATTATCAAATATACATGTTCTCTTCCACCACCTATAACTTTCAAAAATATCATTCACATTAAATTTTAGAGAGAGAGTTGTAGTAATCATCACAAAGAGAACAACAAATTCATAATTACATTCACATAGTAAACCAAATATCTGCATTGTTAAACTTTTATAATAGATGCATTTTTATCATTACACATGTTTTCTTATACATCTTTTATTTTATATTATTTTTTAATTTCTTATTAATTCAAAGATAAGTGGTTCATATATATAATGGGTGTAAGTATTACATATAAGTTAAGCATCGTGTATATTAAACTTTTATCTAAACAAGTATGCATTTTATCATTACACATGTTTTCTTATAGATGTTTAATTTTTATATTATTTTATATAATTTTTTAACTTCATATTAATTTATAGAGGAGTGGTCATGAAAAATACATAAGTTTTAATAATATTATGATTGGTCTATATCAATTGAGTTAGTAACCATACATCTTTGTATTTTAATAATATAATAGTTGATTGTTTTGTTATGTAAGTATAATTGCTGTCTTTTAATAATATAATAGTTGATTATTTTGTTTTATAAATATAATTGTTGTCTTTTAATAATATAATAGTTGATTATTTTGTTTTATAAGTATATTTGTTGATAAGTTACATTTATTTTGGGGACCTCCTGTGATAACGTCTAACATAACAAAATTTTAATAATGAAAAAAAATATATTTATTTTTAAAAATTTGGGAATTTCATATATCTCTTAAATACTAGCTTTAATAAACACCATACTTAAAAAAAACTCATTTTTTATCATTATCATAATAAACTATTTAAAATATATATATTTTCTGTAACATCTCCTTAATTTGTAAAATAAAATAAAATTTTTTACTGCCTGTAATATTAGAATTTACTAGACAATATTTAGAACGATGTTATTATTCATACTTCTTTTGTCATGCATTACTATTGTCATGTATATTAAGTTATTATTTACTTTTTTAAAATGGTGATCTATCGACATGACATTTCTCTTTGTCATAACAAAACTTTCTGAAATTAATTTATTGTCTCAAGGTAGTTTGTCGCGGTCACTTGTTTGTTCCTCAACCTAAGCTGCACAAAGGAATGGCTTATGGTCTTACTTAGTCATTTTGACTAAAGCATGAACCTTCCAATTTACTAAGTGCAGACCGCAAAGCATCTCGACCAACAATGAAAGGGCAACTCTAAAGAAGACACCATAAGGAGCAATGACAAGGCCAACTAAGGTTTGGTCCTAAACCACTTCTTTAAAACCATATCATCATTAAACAAGTTCTAACTTTATTATTTACAAAAGCTAAACTTTAACAATGCAGGTTGTACTATATAACAACATTTATATGTTATAAGCTTTGAGGGGTAGAAGTTTTGAATAAGAGATATATCCTTACGATATAAGCCATGCAAAAGGTTTGTAACTCAATACAAGTATTACATTACAATATAAACTATATTATTTCTCCAATCTCCGATGTAGTATGTTATGTCAAGGATTTGTTTTCAATTTGAGGTGATGTTTGGACAATCAATTTTCATATCGATATCCATAAGGACAAGATATGCTTTTAAGACAGGTCAGGTGACTATGATACGTCCTCCAGCTGTCGACTATCAGATGGGTGGTAAAACCCTAGAGGTTTTAATGAACGTGGAACACGGTGTTAATCCTTTCGATAGAATCTTGGAGGAATTCAATCGTTGCCTCGTTTTCTCGAATGCTTTCGGCTACTTGAGGCTGCTACTTCAACTGTGTGTAACCAAAAATGGGGAAACCATCAAACTCGTCCCTTACCATTTAAATCTAAGTTTTCGTGGATGGACTTTACACATGATGTGCTAACTAGAGCCTTCGAAAAACTAAGAAGGTAAATAGTTATCTGTAATCATCTTCTTGGTTCTTTTTCTATTGCATTAAGAAAATAAAGGTATTCTAACTCCCATCCTGTATATTACATGTGCAGGAATATTCTCTATGATGAAAATGCGTTTTTGAGCTTTCACCGAGAAGACCTCTCTTGATGGGTAAGACCCATGTCATTCCATGCATGGCTCTGTGGATTCCATACTAGATTTTTGCAGTGGGTTTTCTTAGCGTTGGGGTTTTCCACTTGGTACTATGTTGACGATGTGGAAGCGATTTATCAATTGGTACAAAATGTAATTTTTTTACTGCACTAGTATTTAAAATCTGTGGAGTCCTTAAACGACTGTGCCAATCTATAATAATTTTTTATATGATAAGATATAAAACTAATTCTATGAATTTCTTGTCTATTATAATTATATACATCTTTTAGCTTCGTTGACTTGAGAGGGTTTTTATAACCTAGTTTTTTTTACAACGCTTAACGTTGCGGCCTTGATCCTACTCTGTTAATTTGTTTTGGGCATAGAAAAACACCTTAGAGCACATTCTTGTTATTTGAGAGTTAACCACTGGTAGCGTCGATGTTTCGTTCTTCAGACCGCTCGTTGTGTGATAAAAAAATCCTCTTTGTTATGGGTGTAAAAGAGAACTTAAGTTCTACCTTGGCTTTTAATGGAAAACTTGTAAAATACTGTTAGTAGGGTATGGCCCATGAGGGATTTACATCTTGCTTAGATTTTGTTTTTAATACTTAATATAATCTCAATTTTAGTTTTGAAATATTTTTACTTGACAATATTCTTTGGGCTATTAACCAATGTTGCAATACTTCACTATCTATGGATAAAATAATGGTTTAGATTATGGAATAAATCCGTATAATGGATGTTGTGTTAACCTGAGTGAGCCTTCATCTGGCATGCCTACATAGATATATTAAACTATACCGACCATAAATCCATATATTCATATAGAAAGAATACGAGCTCACTTTTCCTAGGTTCAGGCCTAGACACTTACTTAATAAGGTCCCAAAATACAGCCTCTAATTGGAGGGATGGACGGGACATAATCAATAGGATACAGGGAGAAATTGATCTTCAAAGATATTTTCGAAAATGTTTGTAATCACTTTACATAGTCTTTATTATTTTATTACTTATCCGTTGCTGGCCCTAGGTAGGTCTACTCCACCAGTCTTGGTCTATGGTTATAACTGGTTGTAGTTATTTTTGGTGGGTATCTTAATGGAATGGAATGTTTTGGTGGTGTAGCTTACTGTCGATTATATTTTGGGCTAAGAAGCCTATGTTGTAAACATTATATGGTTTTCTTTTATGTGGAGCAATGCTCGTCTGTTTGTCTGTAGTTTAAATTTAAAAGTGTCTCCACTTCGTTTATAAACTGGAAATTACTTATAGAGAAATCGTAATTGAAGTAGAGGAATTTGACGATGAGGTTATAATCTTGTTTGTTTTAACCTAGAAATACTATAAAGGAAAGGTCGTGGATTCTTTGTCCTTCCAAACAGTTTTTAAGAGAGGGACATTCATGCCTGTACTGTTTTATTCCCTTAGACTTAATATTCATTTCTATGAGAATCTACAGTAACTTCCTGCGCACTTAGATCTTAGCTTAACCATACTTGCATTCATTTCTTATGAATTATCTTGCGTACAACTTGTAATTTGTGTTATTATTCTATTGGATCAACAGTTATACAGTTATAGGGTTTCATTGTTTTGTTTTAAAACTGTAAATCCTACTCTTATTATTATTCAGTTTTGTTTAAATAATTTTAATAAGTCAAGAGATTGTTTGAGATTTTGTTATGTAGATAAATACTGCAGAAACAACACCAGTTTAAATCGGAAGCCTATAACCAGTGCTAAGATTTGTCAATGATCTCGACTTGGTGTTACATTAATAGTTTAGCTTAGCATTATTATGATTTTAAGTGAACTCTGGTTTTTCTAGATTAATAATCGAATTGATTAAGGAGAAACAAGTTGGTCTTAAAGAGATTAGTATAAACAGAGTATTTGAGATGAACTTGGATTTGATCATTTATATTGTTATGCTGTTAGAGAATAAAGGATTTGGGAAAAATAAATAACTTATTTATATATAAAAGAAAAGACTCTCTAATTTATTTTAGATCCTAAACTTGTACTGTAAATGAAAATTAACATAATGTTTTTGATGAAATAAATAATAAATATTTATTTTTCAGTTTTGGGTATGTTACAAACACCCCACCTTAAGCTCAACATCGTCCTCGGTGTTGCTTAAGTTATTCCGAGTCTTCTTGGAATAGAGCTGGATATGCCACCCGCATATCGCTCTCCAGTTCCCAGGTCGCTTCATCTGGACTAAGGTGTTTCCACTGCACCTTTACCTGTCCAATGGTGCGATTCCGGAGAAATGTTTCCCTCCTATAGAGAATACAATCTAGTTCCATCGAAAAATCTCTTTCTGGTTCTACCTGGATCACATTCTAGTTAATTACATGAGTAGCATCATGTATATACTTTTTCAAAATAGAAATGTGAAAAACATCGTGTATCCTAAGCTTAGGTGGCAAAGCGAGTTGATAAGCCACTGGACCCACTCTTGCCAATATCTTGAAGGGTCCACAAAACTTGGGTGCTAATTTAGTACAACTCCCTAGTTTAAATGAGCTCTTCCTTCTCCCTATTTTAAAGGAGATCTTCCTTGGTTTCACCTTAACAAAAACATGCTCACCTACTTGGAATTCCTTTGGAGTTCTTTTAAGGTCAATATGACTCTTTTGCCTGTCTTGAGCATATTTCAAGTTGTTGTTAGTTCCAATTCTTTTAACATGTCAAGTCCTAACATCAACCAATATACTCGATTACTCCATGTAATAGGAGTGTTACACCTTCTACCATAAAATATTTCAAAAGGACTAAGCTTTGGTGAAGCTTGATAATGGTTATTGTAAGCAAATTCAACCAAATGCAAATAGTCTTCCCAATTTTTGTGATAGTCTCTAATATACATTCGTAACATGTCTTCTAATATTTGTTTGAATATTTCTGTTTGTCCATTCATTTCCGGATGATAAGCAGTACTAAAATTCAATTTAGTATTTAATCGTTTAAATAAAGTTTTCCAATAATTACCAATAAATTTAGGATCTCTATCATAAATTCTTGCCTTTGGAATTCCATGCAGACAAAGGATTTCTTTCATAAAAATGTCAGTAATATTAGCAATTATATAAGTTGTTTTAACAGGAATAAAGTGTGCTTCTTTACTAATTTATCCACAACTACCATTATTGAATCATTCTGTTTCTGGTTTTTAGGTAGACCAGTTACAAAGTCAATATTGATGACTTCCCATTTCCAGTTTGGAATTGGTAATGGCTGTAAAAGGCCCGCTGGGTGTTGATGTTTTACCTTGTTGGCATTCAATACACCTAGCAAAAAAATCAACAACCTCATTTTTCATTTTAGGCCAAAACTATTCTTTTCATAACATAGTTATCATTTTCTGATACCCTGGATGTCCAGAATAAGGACTTTTGTGAATTTCATTCAAAATCAACAGCTTAACTTCTGGTATATTTGGTACATAGAGTCTGTTTTTAAAAAGTATTAAATCTTTTTCATTAAAGCTGTAATTTGAGATTATATTTTCAGATGTATTATGAGTTATCTTTTCTTTTAAATTCTGATGTTTTGGATCCCGCTTTATTCCTTCTTCCAATTTATCTTCCAAATCAGTTTTATAACTGCTGATGGCAGCGACAAAACTTGTTACTGTGTTCCTACTTAAGGTATCAGCCACTTTATTTTTTTTCCCTTTAATATGTTTAATTTCGAAATCATATTCGCTAAGGAAATCTAGCCATCTAGCTTGCCTTGCGCTTAGATTTTGCTGATCAAACATATATTTTAGACTTATGTTATCAGATATTAGCAGAAATGTTTTACCTATTAAGTGATGACGCCACATTTTTAAAGCGTGGATTATTGCATCCAACTCTAAATCAGAAGTTGCATAGTTCTTTTCATGAGTTTTTACTTTTCTGGATTCGTATGCAATTGCATGACCTTCCTGTGTCAGTACCTTGCCCAAGTCTTCATTGCATGCATCAGTGCATACGACAAAGTCCTTGTCTGGGTCTGCTATTTTTAGGATGGGTGCAGTAGTTAATAATTCTTTTAGTTTATTAAAACTGTCTTAGCATTTCTGATCCCAAACAAATTTCTTACCCTTTTCCTCTAATGAAAATATAGGATTTGCAATCCTTGAAAATCCTTCAATAAATTTCCTGTAATAACATGTTATCCCCATAAAGGATCGTACATTAGTTACATCCTTAGGGACACTCCAATCAATTATAGATTTTATTTTATTTGGGTCCATCGATATCCCTTCCTTGGATATGACATGCCCTAAATATTGTATTTTATCTTTGTAAAAATAACATTTGTTGAACTTAGCATATGGCTGATGTTCTCTTAATACTTGTAGAATTATCATTAGGTGTGCATCATACTCTTCTTTTGTCTTAGAATAAATTAATATGTCGTTTATAAAAATGACTACAAATTTTTCTAGGTACTTACTTAGAACATTGTTCATTAAGCACATGAAGGTTGTTGGTGCATTTGTTAGCCCGAAGGGCATAACCACAAATTCATAGTACCTGTATATTGTCTGGAAAGTAGTTTTAAAGATGTCTTCATCTTTAATTCTAACTTGGTGATACCCAGACCTTAAGTCGATCTTTGAGAATATCATCTCTCCACGTATATGATCGAACAGATCGTCAATGCGGGGAAGAGGATATCTATTCTTAATCGTCATTTTGTTAGTTGACGATAGTCTATGCATAGACGCAGAGTACCATCTTTCTTTTTAACAAAAAGAACTGATGCTCTCCAAGGGGATACACTGAGTTGTACATAATGTTTGTCTATTAATTCTTGCAATTGTAATTTTAATTCATTTAGCTCCAAGATGTTCATTCGATAGGGAGCTTTTGAATTAGGTACTGCTCCAGGTACTAATTCAATTGTAAAGTCCAGATCTCGTTTAGGAGGTAATCCTGGAATTTTTTCCAAGAATACATTCGCGAACTATTGCAGGATCGGGATATCTTCAAATCCTGGTTTATTTTCTTTATTCATTTGTTCATTATTTATAATGTGTACAACAAAGACTTTACAACCCTTCCTGACAACAATTTTCATCTGTTAGGCTGTAATTTGTCTAATAGATATCTTCCTAGGAATACCCGTGGCAACAATTCTTTCTCCTTTATTATTCAAACAAGTAAAAGTTTTCTGAAAACAGTTTAAAATCACTCAGTGTTTTTAAATCTAATCCCTTCCTATTAAGACATCGTAAGATCCTAAAGGTAGCACATTTAGTTTGACCTAAGTTTCAAACCGATTCATTATCAAATTACAACTTTCAACATAGTTTACTACCTTTCTTTTAGTTCCTGTAGCTAACTGGACTATCCATGATTTTTCAAACTTTTTTAAGGACAAATTACACTTTTCCACTATGCTAGGAGATATATAACTTAAACTAGCACCTGGATCAATTAAGATGGAAACAAAGAAATTTTGGATCATACCTTGCACTTCCACCATGGAAGTCTGGTGATCCGCCTGTTGGTTCTCCAGAGCTGTATTTATCCTGTGCATCTCGTTTGCCACATCTCCAACTGTTTCTTCTTCCTGGATAGTGTGTATGTTGTTGATGTTCTCTTTCCGGTTCGGATAGTATTTGGTGTAGTGTGGTCCTTGGCATTCCCAACATTTGACAGGTTCCTTTTGTTCAGTATTTCTAACAAAAGTGTTAGACATATCCCTGCCTTTTGATATTGCAGTTTTCTGGGGTATTTTATTCTTAAAATCAGTTTTTTGATAGTTGTTCTTGGAGAAGTTCTGAGACTTACTCCCAAAACTCTTGTTTGACTGAAATCCTATTCTCTGCTGATCAAAATGACTTGTCTTTTTAGTCTTCCATTTAGGTAGACTTTCTCTTTTCTTGGTCTGTTCATAACATAATTCAGCCTTTCTCATAGCTTCTTCCAAGGTTTTTGGATTGTCAAATTCAATCCTATCTTTGAAGCTAGCAAGTAAACAGCTTAAAAACCGTTGGATTTTTGCCTTTTAATCTATTATGTAAGGTACATATCTTAGCAGACTTAAGAACTTGCTGCTCAATTATTTCATGGACATGGAACCTAGTTTTAAATTATAGAACTCCTTGGCTATTTCATCGTAATATTGTTCAGACGTAAACTTTCTCTTGAATTACTTCTTAAAAACTCTCCAAGTTAAGTACTTCTCTTTCATATTTTTGACCATCTTTATATCTTGCCACCATATGTCAGCTTTTTCGGTCAAATTGTAAATAGCCATTATGGCCTTTAATCTATCAGATGGCCTTTAATCTATCAGAATAGTTGTAGATTTGGAAGTATTTCTTCATGCATGACAGCCAAGATTCTGCTTCCTCTCCTTTCTCAGCTTCCCTGTTGAACATGGGAGGCTTTATTTTCTTGAATTCTCCAGAAATCTCTTCGTAGGGTTTATACTTCTTTCTCCTAGGTTTTCGGTCACTTTCACTACTGTCACTTGTATATCTATGTCTTTCCCTACGTGACCTTGTATTAAACTACGAGGAAGATTCGCTATCAGGAGATTTTGCTTTCTTTCCTTTATGTTTATGGCACGCTGTTTCAAAATCAGTTTCAATATCATTTCTTTTATCTTTTTCTTGGTTATGTATTTTGTCCAGTAGATATTCATTCAACTCTAAAATTCTTTTATTATCTTGTTTCAAAGTTTGAAGTTCATCCTTAATCTCTCTGACTGTTTGTAGTACCTATGTATTATTCAATTCTACATAAAAGTCGCCAAGGTTATTATGCTGAGAACCATTTTCAGCGGAGGCTTCGGCATTCTCCATTTCCTGCAAAACATATTTTATATTTTTGGATATAAATAAATCAAAAAATAAAATTAGTACATTATTTTTCTTTATATGCGAGTGAGCCAATCAAGCCCAGTGTTGGAATTTCACTGTGATACCACATGTAACATCCCCTAAATTTGTAAAATAAAAATAATAAAAAAATTACTGCCTGTAATATTAGAATTTACTAGACAATATTTAAAACAATGTTATTATTCATACTTCTTTCGTCATGCATCACTGTTGTCCATTATATTAGGTTATTATTTACTTGCTTAAAATGGTGATCTGGCGACATGACATTTCTCTTTGTCATAATAAAACTTTATTAAATTAATTTATTGTCTCAAGGAAGTTTGTCATGGTCGTTTGTTTGTTCCTCAAGTTGAGCTGCACAAAAGGAATGACTAATGGTCTTACTTAGTCATTTTGACTAAAGCATGAACCTTCCAATTTACTAACTGTAGGCCGCAAAGCATCTCGGCCAATAGTGAAAGGGCAACTCTAAAGAAGACATCGTAAGGAGCAATGACAAGGCCAACTAAGGTTTGGTCCTAAACCATTTCTTTAAAACCATATGATCATTACATAAGTTCTAACTTTATTATTTACAAAAGCTAAACTTTAACAATGCAGGTTGTACTGTATAACAACATTTATATGTTATAAGATTTGAGGGGTAGAAGTTCTGAATAAGAGATATACCCTTATGCTATAAGCCAAGCAAAAGGTTTGTAACTCAATACATGTATTACATTAAAATATAAACTATATTATTTCTCCAATCTCCATCGTAGTATGTTATGTCAACTAGGATTTGTTTTCGGTTTGAGGTGATGTTTGGACAGTTGACTTTAATATCGATATTCACAAGGACAAGATACACATTTAAGACAGGCCAGGTGACTATGATACGTCCTCCAGTTGTCAACCATCAGATGGGTGGTAAAACCCTAGAGGTTTTAATGAACATGGAACACAGTGCTAATACTTTCGATAGAGTCTTGGAGGATTTCAATTGTTCCCTCATTTTCTCCAATGCTTTCGGTTGTTTGACCCTGCTACTAATTCAACTATGTGTAACAAAAAATGGGGAAACCATCAAACTTGGCCCTTACCATTTAAATCTAAGTTTTTTGTGGATGGATTTTATACATGTTGTGCTAACTGGATCCTTTAGAAAACTAAGAAGATAAATCATTATCCGTAATCATATTCATGGTTCTTTTTCTATTGCATTACGAAAATAAAGGTATTCTAACTCCCAACCTATATATTACGTGTGCAGGAATCTTCTCTGTGATGAAAAGACATTTTTGAACTTTTGCTGAGAAGACCTCTCTTAACAGGTAAGACCCATGTCATTCCATGCGTGGCTCTGTGGATTCCATAGTAGGTTTTTGCGATGAGTTTTCTTAGCATTGGGGTTTTCCACTTGGTATTGTGTTGACGACGTGGAAGTGATTTATCATTTGGTACAAATTGTAATTTTTTACTGCACTGGTATTTAAAATCTGTGGAGTCCTTAGATGACTCTTCCACTCTGTAATAATTTTTTTTGGATGATAAGATATAAAACTACTTCTATGACTCTCTTGTCTATTATAAGTATATACATCTTTCAGTTTCATTGACCCAAGAGGGTTTTTATCACCTAGTTTGTTTTACAACACTTAACGCTGAGGCCGTGAGCCTACTATGTTAACTTGTTTTGGGCATAGAAAACCACCTTAGAGCACATTCTTGTTAATTGAGAGTTAACCCCTGGTAGCATCGAGGTTTCGTTCTTGAGACCGCTTGTTGCGTGATAAACACATCCTCTTTGTTCTGGGTGTAAAAGAGAACTTAAGTTCTACCTCGGCTTTTAATGGAAAACTTATAAAATACTGTTAGCAGGGTATGGCCCATGAGGGATTTACAAATTGATTAGATTTTGTTTTTAATACTTAATAAAATTTTGAGTTTAGTTTTGAAATATTTTTACTTGACATTATTCTTTCGGTTATCAGCCAATGTCGCAATACTTCACTGTTTATGGATAAAATAATGGTTTAGATTATGGAATAAACCCGTATAATTGATGTTGTGTTATGTAGCTTACTGCCGATTATATTTTGGGCTAATAAGCCTATGTTGTAAACATTATATGGTTTTCTTTTATGCGGAGCAATGCTCATCTCTTTGTCTGTAGTTTAAATTTAAAAGTGTCTCCACTTCGTTTATAAACTGGAAATTACTTATAGAGAACTAGGAATTCAAGTAGAGGAGTTTGACGATGAGGTTATAATCATGTTTGTTTTAACCTAGAAATAATATAAAGGAAAGGTCGTGGAGTCTCTGTCCTTCCAAACAGTTTTTAAGAGAGGGGCCTTCAGGGCTGTACTGTTTTATTCCCTTGACTTAATATTCGTTTCTATGAGAATCTACAGTAACTTCTTGCGCACTTAGATCTTAGTTTAACCTTATTTGCATTCATTTCTTAGGAATTACCTTGCAGATAGTTTGTAATTTGTGTTATTATTCTATTGGATCAACAGTTTTACAATTCTAGGGTTTCGTTGTTTTGTTTTAACACTGTAAAGCCTTACTCTTATTATTCTTCAGTTTCGTTAAAATAATTTTAATAAGTCAATAGATTGTTTGAGATTTTGTTATGTAGATAAATACTGCAGAAACAACACCAGTTTAAATTGAAAGCCTCAGAACAAGTGATAAGATTTGTCGATGATCTCGACTTGGTGTTACATTAATAGTTTAGCTTAACATTATTATGATTTTAAGTAAACTCTGGTTTTTTTAGATTAATAATCGAATTGATTAAGGAGAAACAAATTGATCTTAAAGAGATTAGTATAAACAGAGTATTTGAGGTGAACTTGGATCTGATCATTTATATTGCTACTTTGTTAGAGGATAAAGGATTTGGGAAAAATAAATAACTTATTTATATATAAAAGAAAAGACTCTTTAATTTATTCTAGCTCCTAAAATTCTACTGTAAATGAAAGTTCGGTTTTATTAACTGTAAATGTTTATCTAAATGGATTCAAAGTTGTAATTTGTATTTAAACTAAATACCAAATCTTCCAACTAACAATAAATTGTAAACAATTTACATAAATACTCCTATTCTCTGAAATAACATTAAATTGTAAACAATTTACATAAATACACCTATTCTTTGAAATAAGGAATATACATATTGATTCGATCATTATGATATTACTATTCAACATAATTTATATCTTCTTGTACTAGAGTAAGTCACTTCGGTGAAAGGAAAAATACAGGAGATAATTTTAAACTCATTTCTTTTTCAATCCGTTTCAATGCAAATAATTCATCAAATAATCATTGGAAAACAATCATTTAACTATAACCATGTTTGAAAATAATTTCAGCTTAGTCAAACATAAGTAAATAACGTATTACAGATATAGAGTTGGAACCTGGATGTGTTGCAGAAAAGGGACTAACACCCAAGGGAGACTATTCCACCCAACCTTTTCCTGAAGCAGCCAAATCACTTGCTTAGGACCCCCGAGCTTGCTCATTGCACCACTAGGACGGAGATCTCTGCTACACAACAGACTTCTGCAACTTAGCACTCAACAACAGACTTAGCTCATCAAAACACTTTGGCTATCCCCTCATCAAATTCTTTGTGTGTCTGACTTTTCAGTTTGCAAATGTTGCAAAGTTCATTCTCTCAGAAATCAAAATGATTAGTGAGCCTCCTGCTCAATTTGATGGTTCATATAAGAGTGCCTAGGTCTTTGGGTCAGTTTTGGAATTTAATGAGCCACCCAGCTGAGTTCTCCCTCTCAAGGAACATAACCACATTTTAGGGATTATGCTCCTGCAATAGCTAAAATGTGAATGCTAGTGCTACCACTTGTCAACTAGCCTTTACAGCTGTTCCTTCCTTCTAGTGGGTAGTGAACACTCATTTAACACTCTCCCATGAATAGGTGTCTCCTTTTATTAATTATTAAAATAAATAATTCTTTAATTAAACTCATCCTTGACCCACTTAGTTATAAACTTTACAATAAAAATTAACATAATATTTTTACTGAAATAAATAATAAATATTTATTTTTCACTTTTGGGTTTGTTACATTTTCACATTTC
>LPNX010446525.1:1679-111371 GCA_001517045.1 Pseudotsuga menziesii
ATCTATATCTAGTGCAAGTACAATGCAAAGTGCATAATGCAATGCATAATGAGAAGCAAATATTTTTGTATTTTTTGAAAACAAAGAGATACAATAAGCAAAAGAATGATTCTACCCACCCTAGACTCTGCAAGCACACATAAACAGCATTCCAGCAAAGCACTAAGGTAAAAGGACTCTAATGCACTAATCTCAAACAAAAAATCAAAGATGCCATGACAAGAACTTTCCTAAAAAAAAATTTAGGCTAAAAGAAAAACGTTTCTGGTCAAAAACAGAGGCAATAACAGACTCAGGCAGTGCCAAAGGAGACTCAGCAACTATCAGAACTCACCCAGCAATCCACTATCTTCCACAAAAGGGTAAAAACCAGGGTATACGCGACTGTGTGCAGTAAACCCGCGTGTATACGTGGAAATCCCAGGGAAACCCACGTGTATACGCGACTGTAAACAATAAACCCACGTACAGGAAGAAAAAGATGCATAAACCAGAGGCAAACAGACAGGCTGAGACTTATTTCACACCAATCAGGCTCTACCAAGCATACATGCCCCCATAAATGACACAGAAACAAGAGAGAGAGAGAGCAATTCAAATACATTGAATGCCAAGAAACCAATCGCCAAAGGTCAACTACTAGGAACTCCCCAGCGGAGTTGCCAATTCTGTTACGGAGAGAAATTCCTATGGCTTGGGGTACCACAACAGACAGCTAGACTCCAGAAATCAATCTTCTCCAATATGCAATAGAAATAAACAATCTAACACTAAAGGATCGAACCTCGTACCTTATTCCGGACGGTTGTAGTAGATCCCCATTGAGCTTTCCAATCTCCAGCTTGAAATGTTATAGCACGTCCTCAACAACAAGTAAACAATACAAGCATACTATATTTCATGGTGTTAGATCTATTCTAGCATATATAATCAATAATGTAAAAGCATTTGACATATTCCAATGGAAACAATATTCATTCAAATACACATTACTGGACAGGAAAAGATATTTCTATTAATAAGAATCAGAGATTACAAGTGACAACCTCTGACGGCACGTCTGCGAACCGGAGAAACTGAATCCCCCACTTGGGCCTCCACCACCTCAATCCTCCATCACTTCGATAGCAAGCTTACTAACAAAGGGCAAGCTTGGGAAGAACACAACAGTGCTCCAAGGGACAAAGGGATGCAGACTCAAGCATAAAGTTCTGGCAACAATGGACTATAATTTCGATGCTCTCAATTTTCTCTTATGCTTTCAATGTACCAAGGGGTTCCTTATATAGCTTTTCAAAGGGATATTGAAGGGTCGAATCCGTGTGATCTCAAGGCATATGGAAGGCCAAGAGTCATATGAGTCAGATCCAAGTCAAGGAACAGTCCAAAAGGATTTGGATTTATGTACACATCCCGATGTACGCGACTATCGAGGGAATACCCGCGTATGTACGCGGTTATCGGGGAAAAATCCGCGTATATCAATTTTATAATGTTTTTAGGGATGATCAAGGTGACATCAAAAGATATAAAGTGGTCCAAAGGGGCTAATGAGTCTGCAGCGGGACAAGGGAAGGCCATACAATGTGTGATTCACCTAGTGTGGTGAAATCCGCTATAACAAAGAGCCTCAAACGAATGGATTCGTCCATCAAGGAGTACAAAGAACAGCACAAATGGAAGGTCATAACATAGTTTTTTGGGTCTTCACCTTCCTTCCCATCAAACTTGGGGATGTCTTATGGCAATTTGAATCGAATTTATATCCAGAAAGGGGCATGTTGTATGGGATCATTAATCAACTTGGACAAGTCCGCCAAGTCCAAAGTAGCCAAAAATGGGAGTTTTCGGTGATCCAAGTCGTGCCCAGGTGCACGATGGGGACACCATTTGGCCGAATGAGTCGAGAACTATTATGGAGGAAGCTTAGAAGAAGGAAAAGGAAATAAGGAAATACATTATATTGATAGAAAGTATGCACAAAAACAATATGATAGAATTTGAACCAATTTCTATTATTACTTCTTCTCTATGAAGGTTGATTTATTGTTACAATAATGTACATGTTTATACAGAATGCTAAGATGCTTGCATGAATACCCATTAAATTCAGTTGAAAGAAGTTATAACGGTTCGAAAGTTAAATCACGGCAGATGACAGAGATTCAATCTGTCGATGTCTGACAGGTGTTGTCTAACAGGTGTTGACAAGGAATGTCAAGATATTGTATGTTGAGTGCAGAATCTATCAATATTTTTCTAGGTCAGTTCTGTCGAGGTTCGGACTTGTCGAAGCTGATGCTGAACCTTTTGAAGCAGTTGAGTTGTCGAAGTTCGACAACATACCAACCATCGGTTAGATCATTCGGTTAAGTTGCGGGTAGTGGTAATATTGATCAAGCATTTTTTAACTAGTAGGGTCGTAAGTTCATTAGTAAACCAATGTTGATGATGTTCCTACGAATGATTGATTAGGTGGTTGATTCACAAATGATCCTCCCAATGGTTCCTTCAGGTGTTAGTCCATCTGGGGGAGGTGGACTTCCAAATAGTGGGCCCCGAGGTGGAGGGGGTTCTCTAGATGGTGGCTGCCCCGGTGGAGTGGGTCCTCCAGGTGGTGGAACTTCCATTGAAGGACCTCCATAAAGTGGAACTCCAGGTGGAGAACCTATAGAAGGTGGGACCTCCAAAAAATGACCTAAAGGTTGCATAAATCCATAAGGTGAACCTCCATAACCTCTAACAGTATTGATAGGTCTTCCTGCAGGTGCGGGGACATTTGACTAATTAGGTTGGACCCATGGGGTATACATATTTCCATGGTAAGGAATTATGGGATAAATAACTCTTGATGTTGTAGGTTGATAATTCTGGTTAACTACATCCCATACTCAATTGTACCCCTTTAAGTACCTCACTACATGAATTTCAATCATTCGGTGAACATGTCTAGGATCCATAAGGAACTAGATCAGGTCATTCACAGAAAGGCATGTGTCTAGTCTCATATTTCTTAGGTACATGAAGGACCCAATCATGTGATGATACATTATAGCATCAGCTAACTCTGATGAATCATCAATCAATATCGTCTGGATCGATGCCATAGGTGTGGCGATGGCCTAGCAGTCCATCATCCCGAACCACATCAGGATCTCCACCGCATACTTAACTTATCCAAAAGAGATTCCATCCACACTTTTCCATACCTCCATGACTAGAAAGTAATGCATCACACCCAAGTCCTTCAGTTCGAACTCAGCAGCAAGTCTCCTTCTTGCATCTTTAATGAATTCCTCTTTTCCTATCAGGAACATGTCATCGACATTAAACAAGAGCATCACTAGTATTCTACCTTCAACCTTGAAGTAAGGGTTGGAATATTCTTTACTCTCAGTAAAGTTCAGAGCCATTAGTAATCTATCCATCCTGTCGAACCTCGAGATCTTCTGCAGTCACTCCCTTTGAAGCGGAGCATCATTCTCCCTATACCTTTTGTACTCTAAGTATTATGTACTGGAGTGAAAAGTAGCTTCCTCTGCTACTAATATTTTATGTATCCATCTAGGGTCACTGGTTACCAAGATCCTCTATATTGAACCTTTTCAAAATTTCTTCTCACACTCATCTGTGAGCTATTCATCCTCTATAGGATTTCATCTTCAACCTTGTAGGAAAGGTTAATATATTCATTACTCTAGGTGATCTCTAAGCTCCGCATTTATTTTTTATCCCATGGGTACCTTCTGAGCTCGTACAAGGAATTATTTAATTTGAATACATGAGTCTAACTATCATGTGTCTCGACGTCCAGTGGTTTCAAATGTCTCTTTGTAGTATATTCCTTCTTTCTGTAAGAAGCCTCATGCTACGAATATTTCCTTGTATCCCAAAATGTTGCCATCTAATACATGCTGGATTTTGTAGATCCATATGGAATATACTATGGACTTCCCTTCAAGTCTCGATACCACATCCTAGAAATCATTCTTCTTGAACTTGTACTCTCCTTCCCTTTTTTTATTGGCTACTTCTTCATAGCTAGAAGGTTCTGCATCATTGATGTCACTCAATAGTGTCACATAATTTCATTGTGTCTAAGACCTCTTTCTTTATTTGAAAGTATCATCATATTATTCTTCATCTTGGATTATTTCTCGAACTATCGTCACCTGTTCTTTAGAATAAGTCTCATCCTTCTTTTCTTGTAGGCGATTGTATGCTATCTTTCCTACAAGTCAAATGCACCAGTTGTATTCTTAGAAACATTTCATAAGGTATATTCATAATGGAAAATTATTTATGCATAAAGATATAATCATGCAACTATTTTATCCAATACAAGATTAATCCATATCTTACGGAAACTTTCTAGATGTCTTCCATATCTACCATGACGTCATTGATATTTTGCACTAATCCAATATGTTAGCAAAGTGATTTCATTCCAGATAAGTAGCAATGGATATTTGTATAGCACCATGGGATACTTAGCCATCACATGCATATTAGTAGTATACTATCATTAATGCAAACATTCTATCAGGCATGACACATCCACTGGATATAAACAAATTCATAACCAAATAATATCACGAAATGACAATTGAATACTTATCTTGATTCATTACATGAGTAGACTCCTTCTTGATCCTTCATATTCATCATTTTCTTGATTCATAACAGCATCACTTCTTATCCAAATTCTAAGATGGATAACAAGTTGCTCAAGAATTGAGTTCATCATATTCCTCATCACTAGAGGGATCTTCTTTGAATCATGAGATCTTGATCTTTAGTTGCTCCCATATTCTCTTCTTTTATTATGAGTCGATCTGTTGATGTATTTGTAACTTCAGAATGTATTAATCTATGTATCTTATGTATTGTAACCCGATGTTTATCCGGGATGTATCTATAATTTAATTGAGTCATGTTGTCATGCCCCAATGTTCCAATCAGGAGAATCAATAATGTAAACAACTCATGTCAAATCATAGTGAGTAACCCTCTGATTGTCTAAGGGTTAAAGTCCCCACAGTTCCAGGGCACTAGGCTTATTAGACTCTCCTAGTAGAGGTTGGCCCTGGTAGGGTTTTAGTCATGTCAGGATTAGTATAAATAGAGAACTGGAGTCTCTATTTATCATACAACTCATCCAAACTCAAGTGTAGCACACAGTTGAGATAGTTGAGGAAGGAGAAGACACCGGGGCTAGATAAGAAGAAGATTACCGCTATCAGGAGATCACTTACTGTTTTGGGGATTTTACTATTTTGGTGCTGATTATATCTTTGAGGAAGTTGCGAGGTTTTCTCCATTTATGGTTTCCCCGAGGATAAACACTATTTTCATTGTCTCTTGTGTTTGATTGTTTTACTTGTTATTCTCTGAGTAAAGATCCTAATATAATGCTAGATTAATGATGAAATTCTAACATGGTATCAGAGCTAACCTAAGAAGAAGACACTGTGCAGCTACGGGAACTAGGGATTCCTAGTTTGTGGATCTTCCTCCACATATTTTCAGCAAAAGTAAGGTGGAATAACTCTCCTCCTTAGGGCGCATTTTTCTATCGAAGTAGAATCCAATTCTGAGGTTTTTCAGTTTTGGACCCAACACTCCTGCCAAAAATTAGGGCTTTTCACAGAAGAGAAATTTTTCAATGAGCCTAGGCCTGGATTGATCTCCTCCCCAAAATCAAAGCTAGGGATAAATTTCAAGGAATTTGGCTGAACAGATCTCCGAAAAAGAAAAACCCTAATTTTCTACTGAACCAACACTGCAGGATTCAGCTCAAGCTTCAGATCCAACATCTTGAACCTGGTAAGATCTAAATCTTCTGTATTTCCATTTGAGGTTCTCAGTTTAAGATGTCTCATCATACCAAGCTTGATGAAAAGCTTGAGGGAGATGATAACTTTCGAGCTTGGAAGTATAGGATCTCCCTGGTCTTGAAAGAGAATGAGTTGGACTCCTATATCAATGAGGAGGTTCCAGTTCCAGAGGGAGATCAGGCTAAGGCCTTGCATAAGAAGAAGTTGGTTATTGTAAAGAGAATCATTGCTGATTCTATCAAGGATCATCTCATACCACAGGTGCCTCCCTCAAGACACCTAAAGCTATGTTTGATGCCCTAACCAAATTGTTTGAAGGAAAGAACATAAATAGGAAGATGACCTTGAGAAACCAATTGAAGAATGTGAAGATCCAGAATGCTGAGACTATTCAGTCTTACTTTACAAGGGTTTCTCAGATCAAGGATCAACTAGAAGCAGTAGATGAAGAAGTGGAAAATGCAGAGATTGTGATGACCACCTTGAATGGTCTCCCTAGATCATGGGACTCTTTCATTCAAGGAATCTATGCCAGAAAGAAGTTAGTCAAGTTCAGCAGACTATGGGAATAATTCTCGAGAACAGAAGATGGGTAGTGAAGATCAAGCCTTCATAGTTTGCTCAAATAAAAACAGGAGGAGCAATTATCACTCCAAAGGTAAGACCTCACACTCTAGAAAATATCTAAATACCATTAGATGTTAAACATGTGATGAGAAAGGTCACATATCCAAATTATTCCCTAACAAAAGAAATCTAAGGAAGAAGGGAAACAAGAGAAGATATCATTCCCATGTTGTAGAGGATGATGAACCTTCCACAAAAAGAATAAGACAAGAGAGTGATGACTCTTCAAGTGAGGATGAATATGTTCTAATCTCCGCTCTCACGGGAACTGTTTCACATGGAAGCAATGATTGTATTATAGACAGTGGTACTTCCAAGCACATGACAGGATTCAAGGAATCATTTGTAAAGCTATCTAAACATGAGTCACCTCACAAGGTGAAACTTGGGGATGAATACTAGTATCCAATAAAAGGTAGTGGTGAATATTTATATAAACTAGAATATGGAAAGTATTTGAAGATGAAGAATGTATTATTTGTTCCAGGACTAAAGAAGAACCTCCTCTCCATATCTAAATTGGATGCAAAAGGAATGAGGGTTGCTTTTGTAGATGGCCAAGTTCTTATGTGGCCAAAAGGAAAGACTTTTGACGATGCAATTATGATCGGAGAACAAGAAGGAGGCCTATACAAGTTGAAGGGCCAACCAGATCAATCTTTGGTTCATGACACAGTAGAACCAAATGAACTGTGGCATAAAAGGCTTGCACATGTGCATTACAGAGAACTACCACTTGCAAGCAAAGCTGTTGAAGGTCTTCCAGAAATACAAGCAAAACATGAAGGGGTCTTCAAAGGATGTGCGAAAGGAAAGAATACAAAGAAGACATTTCCAAGTGGTGAAATTAAATCAAAAGGAATCTTGGAAATCATCCACTCTGATCTATGCAAACCAATGTCATCAAGCTCACTAAGCGGGTATGTGTACTATGTTTATTTTATTGATGACTTTTCTAGGAAGACATGGATTTACTTCATGAAGAATAAAGATGAAGTGTTTAGCAAGTTCAAGGAATTCAAAGCCTTGATCGAGAACTAGATTGAAAAGAAGATCAAGACTTTTCGATCAAACAATGGTAGAGAATTCACTTCAAATAAGTTCAAGGAACTATGTAAGGACTTAGGGATTAAGAGGGAGTTGTCCACTCCTTTCAATCCACAATAGAATGGGGTTGTAGAGAGGAAGAATAGAACCATCATGGAAGCTGCAAGAGTCATGCTTCATGATTAAGATCTTCCTATGCACCTTTGGGCAGAAGCATCCAGAACAGCAGTGTATGTACAAAACCATACTCCACACAAAGTAATCAAGAACAAGACTCCTGAATAAGTGTTCTTCGCCACGAACCCAGAAGTCAGCCATCTCAGAATATTCGGTTGTCCTATGTACATACACATTCCAAAAGAGAAGAGAACAAAATTAGATCCTTCAAGAAAGAAGGGTATATTTGTGGGATACCCTGAAAGCTCGAAGGCTTATAGAATATACTTCCTAGGTTTCATAAAGATTGACATCAACAGGGATGTAACATTTGACAAAGATTCAGACTACATCAAATCCAGAAAGAAACTTACTGAAGAACCTGAAGAAGCAGAAGCTCCTAGAATTCATGATACAATCAAGAACGAAGAAACTCAAGAAGAAGATTGAGAATTTGAAGAACCACAAAGACCTGTAGATCCACCACATGAGAAGAATCCTCATAAGAGGAAACCTGCTTGGGTACGAGAGATTATTCAAGGTGTGGAAAGATATGGGGTTCCAGAAGATAATCTCAGAGAAAGAAAGAGGACCAGATCCTGTTCCAGTTATGTAGCTTTACTATGTGACTTCATTGATAAAGAACCTTCCGAGTATAAAGAAGCAGCAGAACAGAAAGAATGGAAGGATGCGATGATCAAAGAGTCTCAATCCACCATGAAGAATGATGTTTGGGACGTTGTCCCAAGACCAGAAGGGAAGTCAGTAGTAACTTCCAAATGGATCTACAAGATCAAGCATGCTGCAGAAGGTAGCATTGAAAAGCATAAGGCAAGATTTGTGGCTCGGGGTTTCTCTCATAAAGAAGGAATAGACTATGAAGAAACATTTTCATCTGTAGCTAGATACACTTCCATAAGATCAGTACTTGCTTTGGCTATAGTGATGAAATGGAAGATACACCAAATGGATGTCAAGATTGCTTTATTGAATGGTGTAGTAGAAGAGGAAGTGTATGTGGAGCAGCCACTCGGTTTTGAGACACATGACAGGGAGTCTCATGTGTGTAGACTGAAGAAATCCCTGTACGGTTTGAAATAGGCACCCAGGACATGATATAGAAGAATTGATAGCTTTCTATCCAGTTTGGGATTTACCAAGAGTAAAGCAGATTCCAACCTTTAATACAAGGTGGAAGGTGGCAACCCGGTGATACTTCTACTATATGTCGATTATCTGTTTGTGATAGGTATGGATGGGTTGATTGCTGATATGAAGAGAAAGCTTGTTACTGAGTTTGAGATGAAGGACTTGGGAACGATGCATTATTTCCTAGGTATGGAGGTGTGGAAGACTACAGATGGAATCTTTCTTGGATAAGGAAAGTATGCAGTAGAGATCCTGAAGATATTTGGGATGATGGACTGCAAGGAATTGACCACACCTATGGCATCAAACCTGAATCTATTGAGTGATACTTCATCAGAGATAGTTGATGTCACAATGTATCGTCAGATGATTGGGTCCTTGATGTACCTGATGAACACTAGACCACATATTTGCTTTGCTGTGAACACCTTGAGCCAATACTTGACAGATCCGAGACATGTTCACTTGACTGCTGCAAAGCATATTCTAAGGTACCTGAATGGTACGGTTGATTATGGGCTCAAGTATAAGGATGATCAAAGGATTAACCTGGAAGGTTATGTTGATTCATATTGGGCAGGCAGTGCCATCAATAGGAAGAGCACTTCAGGGTGTTGGTTCAGTATGGGATCATGTGTGATCTCAAGGTTTAGCAGGAAGCAATCTTGTGTGGCACTGAGTACAGCTGAAGCAAAGTATGTTGCAGCCTGTTCAGATAGTTGTGAGGCAGTATGGCTGAGGAAGCTACTGTCTGATTTGTTTGATATCCAGTTAGATTCTACTTGTATATACCGTGACAACCAAAGCTGTGTAAAGTTGTTAGAGAATCCAGTATTCCATGACAAGTCGAAGCATATTGAGATCAAGTATCACTATATCAGGGATATGGTGCAGAGAGGAGCAGTGAAGCTCCAGTATGTTGTGACAGATGAACAGATAGCTGATGTGTTGACTAAGCGATTGGCTAGGGTGAAGTTTGAGTACTTCAGGGAGAAGCTTGGTGTTCTCCAAATCGAGGTTCCTCCCAAGAGGAAGTGATGTGTCCGTGCTGTGCCATTCTGACATGGTGTGAGGATTGGTTGCTTCCATTATCAAATGTAAGTGCTATGCCATTCCGACATGGTGAGAGGATTGGTTCCTTCCATTGTTGGATGTAAGAGCTGTGACATGCTGAGAGGATTCGTTCCTTCCATTGTCAGGTATATGTAGATGGCACATCTAGCATGAAAAAGGGTTGGCTCTGTGGAGGCTCATCTAGTATGAAAAAGGACTAGCTCTGTGATGCCTCATCTGGTATGAAAAAGGACCAGCTCTATGATGCCCTACCTAGTATGAAAAAGGACTAGCTCTGGGAAGGCTCATCTAGCATGAAAAAGGACTATCTCTGAGTAGCTGCCACATCTGGTATGAAAAAGGACCAGCTCTGTGATGCCTCATCTGGTATGAAAAAGGACCAGCTCTGTGATGCCTCATCTGGTATGAAAAAGGACCAGCTCTGTGATGCCCTACCTAGTATGAAAAGGGACTAGCTCGGGGAAGGCTCATCTAGTATGAAAAAAGACTAGTTCTGAGTAGCTACCTCATCTGGTATGAAAAAGGACCAGCTCTGAGATGATACATCCAGTATGAAAAAGGACTGGCTCTGTAGAGGTTCCTATGATGAGAATAATCAAGAGATAGCATCTATCATGATGCCCAGTGATGATCCAGATCAAGTGATGATGATCCAGATCCAGTGATGATGTTCCAGCAGTGATGATCGAGATCAAATCATGATCCAGATCCCGTGATGATAGCCAGTGATGATCCAGATCAAGTGATGATATAGATCCAGTGATGATGCCTCATGATGATCCAGATCCAGTGATAATGTCCCATGATGATCTGGATTGAGAGATGATCCAGATCCGATGACTTGAATATGAAGATGACTTGAAGATGAAGATGACTTGAAGACTCAGAGGACCTCAGATGTAGATGATGAGATGATCCAGTTGATACAGAGAAGAAGACTAGTGCTGAAAATTGTGTCGAAAGAATACCTTCCTAGTTAAGAGGGAGTGTTGATGTATTTGTAACTTCAGAATGTATTCATCTATGTATCTTATGTATTGTAACCCGATGTTTATCCAATATGTATCTATAATGTAATTGAGTCATGTTGTCATGCCCCAATGTTCAAATCAGGAGAATCAATAATGTAAACAAGTCATGTCAAGTCATAGTGAGCAACCCTCCAATTGTCTAAGGGTTAAAGTCCCTGTAGTTCCGGGGCACTAGGGTTATTAGAATCTCCTAGTAGAGGTTGGCCTTGGTAGGGTTTTAGTCATGTTAGTATTAGTATAAATAGATAACTAGAGTCTCTATTTATCATACAACTCATCCATACTCAAGTGTAGCACATAGTTGACAAAGGAGAAGACACTAGGGCTAGATAAGAAGAAGATTACTGCTATCAGGAGATCACTTACTGTTTTGGGGATTTTACTATTTTGGTGTTGATTCTGTCTCTGAGGAAGTTGTGGGGTTTTCTCCATTTATGGTTTCCCCGAGGATAAACACTGTGTTCATTGTCTCTTGTGTTTGATTGCTATGCTTGTTATTCTCTCAGTAAAGATTCTAATATAATGCTAGCTTAATGATGAAATTCTAACACGATCTTCTTATTGTGTGCACTCTTCCCAAAGTTTGATGAAGGTAATCACTTCCTTTTGGAACACATTCCTTGAATGAATGAATGCATGATCATGGGAGGCCATTCAAGGTGGTTATAACAATATCTTATTCTTCTTCGAATTCTTCCTCATAGAAACCAACAATTCCTTTTGGTGTCTTCAAGGATGACACATGAGGAATGAGATGATATTTAATAGAATCTGCAATGATTCTCTTGCCTCTATCCTTAGCCTCATCTCCCTATAGCTCTTATAGTTGGGTGCATCCATGGAGGTGGGTTACAATGTTTTGGCAAGGTTATTTCGGCAAAAACAAAAAAATGTACCTCAATCATGATTTTCATAAACCCTCGATTAAGGTTTCAACACCTCGATCGAGGGTTTACAACATGCTCGATTGAGGCGATAAACCCTCGATTTAGATTTTGATAAAACTTCGATTGAGGGTTAAAAAATGGCTCAATCGAGGGTTAAAAAATGGCTCGATCGAGGGTTAAAAAGGACCTTGATCGAGTATTTTTAATCTTCCATAAATAGGAAACAAACCCATCATTTAATTCACTTCATTTTTTGGATAGGAAATGGTCATTTATATTCATTTGTGGATATGGCTTGTAGAGTAATTGTGTTATAGATGTGATTGATCACATGTATGACTCCAATCAATCAAATCTATAACTCCAATTACTCTACGACTAATATCTGTTCATAAAATCTAGATAAAGTGGCAATAGTAATGATTTTAATCATTTTTTATTCAAGGTATGTATTATAACCCACAAGTATATCATTCTTCTAATAGAAATTGTGTTTTATTAAATTTTATTATCATATAATTCTGTGTTTGATTTTATTTGAATTTGAAGATCTTATTCCCATGAACAATACAAGATTTTAAAAACCTTCATTAAAGAAATTTTTGGGTGTCCATATTTGTGTGCTCACATGAATATGGGAACTTGAGGATGTTTTTAGTTAAAGTTTTGAAAAGCTCGATCAAGATATTCTCTAACCACACATAAACATTCAATAGAGGTATTTAAAAACATGTGTAAAATCTCGATCAATGGTTTTAGATACCTTGATCGAACTAATAGCTTGATCTTCACATTGTATTTTCATATGTATCATGTGAAGTTTCATTTAATTAATTCTTCCAAAAGATGCTTGGACACCTTGTATTTTGAATCACCATTTGAATTCATGTCATTGAACATTTTCAATTCTTGTGGAAATGAGAATTAGTATCATGTTTAGTTTCCATACTTTTTGTTTTTCGTATCTCATAGTCATCATAACACATTTTATTTTATTTATTTTCCTCCACTCTTAGCATTATGAAACACCAAAACAATTAGTCACGTGTTATTGATGTAAATTCTAATGTCATTCAATAATTTACTAGCAAAATTAACTGCAGATGTGTCACACAATAACAATTTTGAAGAGTAAAAAATGGACATTGATATAACCCAAGCAAATGAGGTCATATTTTTTTTTCATGCTCACATTTTCATTTCTCTGAGGGTACTAAAAATACTTTGTGCCTTCATATATAACTTTGAATTTAAAAAAAATACAATTATGTGATATGACTGAATGTAACAATAATTTTTATCTTAATCGTTCTATTCTATTCCGCCCTGGGCTCTGTGATTTAAATATCTGTCCTGAAGATCTATATCATAGGTAGATCATAGTCCTAAGAATCCAAGTCGAGTGGACACAACTCACCTAAGTTCAGCTCCTCAACTGAATTGAATGCATCATTTCTCTCATTGGTTCAATGCAAAAATAATACTATGACAATGATGCATGTAATTCAGTTGATGAGTTGAACTTAGAATAATTGTTTCCCCTCGAACCAGATTCTCAGGATTATGATCTACCTATGCTATAGATCCTCGGGTCATATATTTAAAGCTCAGAGCCTAGGGCAAAATAGAACATCATGATTAAGATAAAAATTAGTGTAAATTCAAAGTCATATCACATAATTGTATTTTTTTAAAATATAATATTATATATGAAGGAGAAAAGTATTTTTAGTATTTAAAACATTTCACTACAATTGTACTACATTGTGTACACATTGGATATATTGCTGATAGGAATCAAATGATGTTGAAATTCCTTACCAACCATTGATGACATAAACAAGCTAGATGTTGAATTCTAATGAAAACACAATATGATACTACTTGAATATAAGCATTAAAAAAATTTAAATTGTAACACCCCAATTTTGACCTTGTTTTCATTAAATGTATATTATGTATACATTGTAATTAATTGTGCTGTGGAGCTAAAGGAAAAATCCCCACCATCGATTTAACATTTTATGTTCTGGCGATTAAAATCATTGTCGATGGTATTTCGTGCTAGAAGACACATTATAATTTTTGCATCATGTAAATATGGAATTTAATTAAAAACCCCAAATAGCTATGTCTATGCAACAAATAATGAGATGGGGGCATGATTTCCTAAGGATAAGGGAGGAGGGGAATATTTAACCTTTGGGGCCAATGGGGAAAATACAAATGTCAAAGGGAGAACCCATGAAACAGTAAACTACCTTTCTTGTGTCATTCACCCAATCATTTAATTCTTCCAGAAATTGGTTGAAGTAGTTATTGGATGGGGATAGGAAGAGTATGGGAAAGGAAATTCAAATTTGGGGAAACACCCATTTTTTAGAATAAGATTTTTGACTTTTGGGGCAAGTAAACACCCAAAAGGCATGCCAATTTGGCCATACATCCATGTTTTCCATTTTTCCTCACCGTTCTCCTTCACGTGGGCTTCCTTCATGTAGCTGAAGCTTCCTGTGTGTTCATCCTTCATGTTTGGAGTCATTTTCCTCATTTTTGCAAGCCCAGAAATTCGTTTTGGTATTGTTCAGCAAGTGGGAAAGGAAGATTTACATTTATCCTGCATTTTCATGGATTCTTCAATGTCTGGGAACCATTTTTACCTTGTTGAGCGACCAAGAATATTGACTCACATTTTTGGGGTTTATAATAGTCGTTTTGGCTCCTATATTGCCATAGTCACCTTCAGAAATCAGAAATGTGATTTGGGTTTTTGCAGAGGTTGATTTTGGCTCTATGGTTTCATTAAATGATTGTTGAGATTGCATTTTTATCCTCAACATTTTTCTCCATCTATAAATCCTATTTTGGGTTTCCCATCGTTTTTCTAAAGACCAGCAATTGGTATTTTGTTGTATGTGCACCCTTTGCTTGGTCTGAGTTTTTATGCTCCTTGATTTGGTCTGAATCTAGTTAGGAGTGGAAGAGGTAAGCTGCTTGATAAATCTAGTGCATGAGGAACCTCACTAAGGGATCTTGAGGGTTGATTATTCCTTACTACACATCCTGAATAAAAATTGAAGGGAATGCATAGCCTGAAAGGCTATACAACAGAGAAGGTGATGATTACTTTTGTTGTATGTGTATGTTTTTGGAAATCCAATTCAAATCTTTTGCAGGTGTCTATAGCTCTATGGTTGAGCTCACTAGCTTAGAAAACAAGCCTTTTCATGCCCTTGGTAGTCTGATAAACCCAAACCTAGATTTGGATTGACTGAGTTTTGACATATCTTTGGCTATGTGTTAGCCTTCTTAGTTTCCTTTTCTTTGGGGCATCATGCAGAGCTCGGGGGTGGCAATGATGTTGAGAGATCGATTATCACACTACCCTATGGCTGGGTGGAATGTTACAGCGGCATAGCTGGTTGTAGGATGATATTATTCATAAGATAAGTATTTTTGTGTTTAAATCTCTGCATTTACATTTGATAATGAATTACAATGAACATGTGAATCAATGGAATGGATTTTCTTTCACTGTGTGTTAAACATTTATGCATCTGTGCATCTTATTACTTTAATGCATTTCATTTTATGACTCATGGGGCTAGTTTCCCAGATTAGATAGTATGACGGTATCGTCCTCTTCGTCGGTTGGAGGTTTGGGGACGTTACATAAATGCATGTAGTTCACAGACTCTAAAATTATTATTAAAACCCCAAAATCAATCCCTAACATCACCATCAAGGTTTCACAACTATTGGTTAAAGTTTTGAGTTATCATGCTAGGATGCATTGAAGGGTTTGTTGAGAATAAGTATCCTTCTTCTTCTTTTTTATTTTATATTTCATTATTTTTTTATTTTTTTACTTATGTCTTTTTTTTAATTTTTACATTTACCATCTTGAAAAAATTATGATTTCTCATTTCCCCTTTATTCTTGTGTATTTTTTATTTTAAATTATCTTAGATGGGTCCTTGAAACCCATTTCTAAAATTTCCTACATGAACATAATATTATATATAATACATATATTATACACACACACACACACACATATACATATATACGCTAAATCTTATATCCCAAAAAAATATGCTAGTATATTGGTAGTCATGTACAAAGCCTTTCTTTTTGAGTGTTTAAGAGTAGCTCAATCAAAGGTTTATCAGACCCTTGATCGAGGGTTTAATAAAACCTCGATCAAGGGTTGAATAAACCCTCAATCGAGATTCATACCTCAATGGAGGGCCTAAAAAATAGAGATTTAGCTCCCTTATAGAAAAATCAATGTTGCTTTGTGTCTTTTGGGGGTGTAAACCTTGCCCTTCATAGCACACAACTGAGTGGACTTCATACCGATAGATTCGTCACCGAATCCTCTATCCATTGAGATATCATGGATGCGTTTGGCATTCATATGGGTTTTTTTCAACTAGTTCTAAAAATTATACTTAGAAAACCAGACAACAACTTTGAAGCAACTCAAAGAAAAATCCATAGAGTAAAATATACACATCCAAAAAATTCTTAAAAATGCACAGCCCACACATCAACGCATCCTCTTCAAAAGGGTATCTTTGTTTTTTCAATTTTTCAAAACAGTGAAAATAAAGCTGGGATGGACACACATTTGTATAAAATGATGTTGAAATCAGATGTGGGCACTTTCAAAAAATAATAAATAATTGTATATTGCAAAATAAATTAACAAAAAAATATGCAGACCACATTGCATTTTGTGTAGATCATGCTCATATATATATTTTTTTAAATTATTAATTTAATATTGAATTATTGGGGTTGGACACGAGCCACTTATTAACTTCTTCAAAATTTTAAGGTCACACAGTTCATTAAATGAAATTTTTCACACATTAAATGACATCGAAATATTTAAAATATATATATCATTGGGAAGCCAACATAATATTCTACAATTTATTTTTTCACCGCAAGTCAAAATTCACATGGAATATATGTGATTTGAGGGCTTCTATCTAGCACATGAGTAAAAAACCAGGTTTTCATCCCCAAATTTCACCAAAAAGTGTTACCCACCTCCATTCATTTATGTAGCTTCTTTACTGAAATACGAAGTTCCTATACTTATTCCATTTTATATTCTTCCCTTCAAATAGCTTGGTCAAGGAATCAAACATCTCTTCATGTGTATTTAGGGAAGACACTTGTGGTATAAGGTGATAGAATCAGCAATAATCATCTTGCCCTTGACTAAGTCCTTCTTGTGTAAGGCTTTAGCCTCAACTCCCTCTGGAACTGGAACCTCTCCACTTATGTAGGTGTCCAATTCATTTTATTCAAGGATTAGTGAAATCTTATACTTCCATGCTTGGAAGTTGTCATTTTCACCAAGCTTTGCATCAAGCTGGTGTGATTAGTCATTTTGAAATGAGAAACTCAACTGTAAATAGAAAAATTTAGATCTTACTAATTTGAGGTGTCCATCCTGGTTCCGAAGCTGGCTGACCTAGGGTTTGTCAAAGAAACCCTAATTTTCAAAACTTGGAATATCAAACTTCTGATTCAATAGAAAGATAGGCCTCTTTGTTAATGCAAAAATTTTCCTAACCTACTCTACAAGGCCTACACCACCTACATACATCTATTTCCTAACCCATTGTACCCCCACCCCCACATTTAACCTATGTTTCACTCGCAAAAGGCTAAAATAATAATAAAAAGGCTTTAAAAAACCACAAAAGAGCAAAAATAGCTCACAAAGGAGCTAAAAAGATCAAAAGGGGGCTAAAGCCTCCAAAAAGGAGCTAAAACCCTTAAAAGGGCCTAAAAAACCTGAAAGGAGCTAAAAGTAAGAGAAAGGGGGCTTAAAACTCTAGGTAGGGCCTAAAATCCTAACGAGGGGTTTAAAACCCTAAAACTGTGAGAAAAACTATAAAAGGAGGGGTGAGGGTCCCTATTAATCAATGACTATTCCCTTACCCACTGTTACTATAGTCGCATGATTTCCTTGAGAGACCATCACTCTCAAGCCATTCACTCCTTTCACTTCATTTCACCTATTTTCCCATACCTTGGTGTGTTGAGTCAGACTCCACACCAACCCTACCTATGGAGAGGGCATATACTGAGTCTGGGCATGGTGGCCCTCTTCCAAAATATCTAAGGTATAATGGTCTTCATGCTTTTTTTTTAATTTAGTTCATAGTTTAGATGCTGAGGCTTAGTTTATTTCTAACGTTTTGTTGCAGGTTTTTCTTTGCTTGTCTCTGACAATGGGTTGCAAGTTTTTATTTGTTTTATCTATAGAATCTATAATTATGTCTTATAGACGGAAGGTAGGTGCTTCTGCACGTAGCTAGGGATTATTCTCTGCTACAATTTGGCGACCATATTGGGTTGATCCCACAGGATCCCTAGGCTTTAATAGTTTTTGTAGATTTTTATATAGTTGCTTAAGTAGTTTCTTTTCTAGTTTCTTTTATTTTTTCTACTGGTTGAGCCCTCTTGAGGTTGACCCAAAATTGTTCATCCACATTACAAGTTACTATCGGTCGTTCATTGATAATCATCAGATGTCTGGCTCACTCAACTATGGAAAACAACTGAATTGAAATTCTGGAAAACTCACATCTGTTAGGTCACATTTTACACACAAAATGTTGATCAATTTGAAAATATGTCCATGCATAGGGGTAAATGGGCATGTTTTGGAAGTGGGTTGTCAACCCTTTGAGCTAATTCCTCACAGTTTGATCACAATCATCCCCGCAAAAACATGTCTTCTACAAGTGCGCAATCCATTTTAAACTTTAACATTGTAAAATTTTGGGTTTTCCAGATTTGCCCCGAAAGGAGTGATCTAAATTTCAAATTTCCTGTTTGCTTCTTTTTAGACCGTCTGTGCGGCTCAGTCGCCTTTGTCCAACAACCTGTTTTTTCCGCAAGTAATTTTTTAGTTCGGTTGTTTTTTGGTTGACTATTAACAAATGAAAATATGTTTAAAGCTTAGTTAAATTTCTATAAGTTGATTTCATCCTTTCATTCTTAAAAATCACTGGAAATTAACCTCCTTTCCTAGCCCTTCCTCCTCTACTCAGTCATCACCCTTTGGGTTATTCTACGATAAGACGAAGGGTTGAGTAAGTGTAGTAATAGGCACATGTTAGTGTTACTTCTCTAAGCCATTAAATACAGGTGACTTGGAAGGTAGAGGGGTTGGAGACCGTTGGGGGTCTCGTGGCATTTGCGTCCTCCCTGTTGACTAACCTTGCACTTGAAGGGTGACCTGGGGATCTACGGGTGGTATTGTTCCCACTTTGATGAGAGCTCAGCACCTTTTCTTGGAATAGGAGGAATAGAAGGGTAGGACAGACACGTTACATATTGACATTGTTTAAATTTTAGTTTCACTTTCAATTCTATTTATTTTTACTAGTTTTCCACATTACAAGTTTCGCATTGCTTCATAAAAAAGACAAGAACCTTGATTACACACCATATAATTTTGAAAAGGATTTAAAATAAACATAACGCATTCACAAAAGTGCACACAACCACATCATTCTAATCAACAAAACTCGGTTCATGACATCGATCCAACCACTAAAATCAATCAATTTACTTTAAGTCAAATCTTTCAATATGAGGACATAAGTCCTTGATTGCCGTAAATTGTGGGAAGTACTTGGGTTGTTCCCTAAACCGCATTATGAGGAGTACCATAGGAACCCTAAAGTAGCTGGTCAATGAGAGGAATTACTAAGCGAAATGGGACAACAACCCCTTCTGATTGACTAGTAAAGCCTATGAGGAAAAAGGCAAGCGTTGTCTTCTAGAAATCTTGGTGGCTGAGCGCCCACCTGTAAGCCACTAGGAAGCCATTAAACCAGAGTACAGATCTTCATTACTAGTTACTATAAGATAGACACAACTGATCCACCATGCTCATCCTTCCATCTTAGAGGGGAGTCCCCTCATTTTGGACTGCTAAACCATCACCATTGAGACCATTCTCGGCAACCCTCTTCACCATCAAAAGGCCCCACATCCTTTGGATCTGACTCGGATTCATACCAATCTGAGTCGCACTTCCATATTGCACCATCTAGCCCCATGGCTGGCACAAACCTGAATCCTTTTTTCGGGGGGGTGAGCAGCAGCGGACCGAAATTCATGCCTCATGTCATCACCAACATCTCTGTTGGCGGTCCCAATGTCACAACACATACCATTATAAGTCAGCTACCCATCAGTAGAAGACCCACACTAACCCCCACCCTTAGTACTGTACCACTATTTACACCTGGTGGTAGTGGCCCTGTCATTCCCATGATGCCCCCATTCACACCTTGGGGCAATGGCCCAATTGGTACCAAAATACCACCTCTCATACCTGGGGGCAGTGGCCCGTCCAACACCATCCAGACTATCCTTGTCGCAATAAGTCAACTTCAGGTTTCCCTAGGCATGCAAGGACAATAAGTTCCTACAAACGCGGGTACCATTTTTTACCCCTCCCACACCAGCCTTGGGGATAATCTCCCATTCATGGCACACCTCAAATTTCCTGATTTGGCTAGATTAACCAACAAGGCAATATGAAACCAACCCCACTGGCCTCCTATTTCAACTAAACTACCATCAGACATCCCAAAGTTTAAAGGGAAGGAAGGGGAGTGCCCCCAAAACCATATCATGACATTTCATCTATGGTGCCCATCAAACAGCATCATGGATGACTCAATCAAACTCAAGTTGTTCAAGCAAACCCTCACAGGTGCCACAACCAAGTGCTACATTAGGCTTCCACAAGCCTCCTACCCAAGCTTTAACTCTTTAGCCTTCATGTTCCTCCAGTATTTCCAACTCTTGGTTCGTTATGCCGAGGATGTGAAGATACTCCTATCTTTCCACCAAAATACAACAACTCACATAACTGACCACATCCATGAATGGTGTCGATGTTGGATCTTGTGTAAGATTCAGCTAGAAGATAGGATATTTATCGATTGGTTTCTAAAAACCTTACAACCACCCATAGCTAAGGATGTCGCCTCTGAGCACCCCTAGTTTAAGGAAGAGGCCATATTGAAGGTACAGCAATTTAATTTAATTTATGCCTTTTCAGGGTACCTATACACCATTCTTTGTGATGCTCCCCATGTTGATACCTACCACCACGACGCACAGGGGGCATCGCATGTTACAGATGGAATTATAGGTTTGGTTTCCCATCACCCACAACACCATGCGACACCTCCTATAATGCCACTGCAGCCAAGAAACACCACTATCATTTCCCACCCTAACCAACCCCTCGAATTCTCAAGTTTGATGTCTCATTCTATAGCCACAACCTCTTACGCACAATCCGCGCCACAATAGCAATTCCATGCACTGATCTAGCCGACACAACAATATTCGGTACAAATGGCCAGATTTGTATCCCCCCCAGCTCTGCCAGTCTACTATGAAACACTTGTGCAAGCTATTTTAGCCCCCACCCCAGCCCCGCCAGCACCCTTGGGACAATTTTTTGCCTAGCAGAATCGTCTGAACCAACTTTCCCCCAACAACAAACAAGGGAGAGGAATAAATAACCAAGCTAGGAACTGGGGAAACCAACAACCGAATCCTCCCAGCAACACTAGAACAAACCAATCAGATCAAAATCCCCAAAAACCCAACCCACCTAGACGAAACACACCATCACAAATGAATCAATCGTGCAAACTATGTGAAGTCTACAGTCATTATATGCATTAATTTCCCCTCACGACCAGTGCTAAGCAGGCTCTCCAAAATGAAGATCAACATGGTACCAACATGGAAACTCAAGCCAAACATAATTCAGCACCACTAGGCCCTCCACCCATGGTGTTCCAAGACCCATTACCACTTCAAGGACTGGTAGCAACCACACCCACTCCCACAACCCCCGCTGCACCTCTGCTAACAGATTCTAGTGTTTACCACCTGCTAGCCATGAAAACAAAAGAGGTCAATTTGCAAACCCAACAAAATATTTATGCATCCAATACTGAACCCTCTGACCTATCAGCGACATCCATGTCCAACAAAACCAACATACCTCTTCACTTACCCCATTTTCCTCCACGCCCCCCTATGCAGTGGGTTGCCAACAATGCCATGGCTGGAGCTGTAGTGAACTATAGCATCATTGATGATTTGGTCCAGTCACCTACAGCCATGTCCTCTCTCAAAGTACTAAAAACATGCTTTCCACAATGAAAAGCATTGCTGGTCATGCTCGGTGCCATGGACCCCTCCGACTCCAAATTGATGACAATTGATTTGGACAATGGAGAGCCCAAAATGCCATCAACCATTTCCTTCCAAATTCTATTGTCCATTCAGAATTTGGTCATGCATTGCTGCATTATAGACAAAAGAGAATCAACTTGCATCATGTCCACATTGGTCTGATAGAAACTTGGATCCCCTTTCCTACAGCCATCCACTACTACTCTGTGTGCTTATGATGGCCACCCCACCAGATCCCAAGGAATCCTTCCACATGTCCCCATCTCTTTAGCAACTAACACAATCCCAATTGACATAGAATTCATCAAGGATTAGTTGGATTACAATACTCTCCTCTAGCATAGCTACATGTATGCTATGAAAGTCATTGAATCCACTTTCTTTCGCCTTACGATGTTCCCTCGCGACAGGAAGATCGTGACAGTGGAACAATAGCACCAGCCAATGTTATCCCTACTGTTGATAATTCATTTGATAGTGCATCCACCCCCTCATTATTGGCAGTAGGCCCTAGGTTGTTCGTTGACACTTCCATGATGGATTCCTTCCCCTTAGTACCACCTCCACCAACACTGAGCGAGTCGCCGTATTTGTGCATGCTCTCATCCAGCACTAGTGCACCCGAACCATAACCACATCCACAACCCCAACCGCAACCTCAAATGCAGTTACCAAGGAATTACTAGGGTTCCTTCCTAGTCCATACAATTCCCTTCCTTTTTCGCCCATATAGCATCGTAAGTAAGCCATTAATCATATTAGAGGAAATTTCAACTCAAAATGGGCCTTTTAACTTTGATTCAAATTCCATGTCATCATGTGTTAGCCAATGAAATTGTTTTAAATTTGAAATACCGTATAGGTCTTAAACACTTTTTTAATATAAATTTGGGGATAGGTATCATAAAAAAACTACTTTTTTTGTTTGTATTTTCAACATATCTCCCCATGTTTTTACTCAAATTTTGATCAGAAGAGCTCGTTGGATGTGGAATTAAATTCCACATCCAACGACTAGCCACTCGGCATACTTTTGACGGACCCCGCTACCCCAAAAACAATAAATACCTGAAAAAATGTGATGATGATGTCATCATCACATTTTTTCAGGTATTTCTTGTTTTTGGGGTAGCAGGGTCCATCAAAAGTATGCTAAGTGGGTACCCGTTGGATGCAAAATTTAATTCTGCATACAACAAGCTCTCCTGATCGAAATTTGAGTAAAAACACGGGGAAATATGTCAAAAGTACAAACAAAAAAGTAGTTTTTTTCTTTTCTTCCTCCAAAATTAATAAATATTATTTGATTATTTTAACTATTATTTTATTAATTCTTTTTAGGAGGCCCATTTTGAGTTGAAATTTCCTCTAATGGTCCACTTTAAACCAGCCAAATTTTACCTTGGGAATTCCCATGTGGTACCTTGACCCACCTTCTCCACCTATGGTGCCCCAAGTCATATTGACTCCCATGAAACCCATTGGAGTCGAGACACACCCCCCTCTAGGCCCATAGAATCCACCTTCTGCACGTGCCTGTGCCCCACCCCACCCCAATGAGGACTAGGGGAAAAAAGATAAAGCACCAGCTGAACCCCGGAAGACTCCACCATGTGTCGTATGCGACATACAGGGTTACGCAACCCAAAATTGTCGTGAGATATCCTTCCTTTGCACACACTTATATGCCATGGATATGACAGAGAATGCTCCGGTGGTCAACCTTTTGAGTCTCCCAATGGCTAAGAAAAAATTGTTGAGTGCAAACCATGCATGTGACCTTAGCAGTTTGTATGGACATTGTTCTCACCATTTCCAAGATTTTTCCAAGTTTTGGACTGCTCTAAGTAATCTTCAGAAACACTCACTCAAATTCGAGATCACTATTATTGAGGAAATCCACCCTCCGACTCCTTCTTCATGCACCATGACCATTTACATGATGTCCAGCTCCAACAACCCCTCTACTTCCAAAAACATAAATGATCCCACGGCCCTATCCAATCATTTTTTCAGTAATAATGAGGAGATATTTAAGGCTTTAACAGCTCTTGAATACCCTTGGGACAATATGCCCCACTACTAGTTCTTCATCCCTGAATAACCTATGTCATTATCTAACCAGTTTTCAGTTGAGACCAAATATTTTATCGACAAGAAATTCGACTGGTTCAAAAACCCCATTCCAACACCGAAGGCCTTTGAAGAGGGGAACATGGCCAATATATCTCCCACCATTAAGATCAACCTCTCAACCAATTCTAAGATTGTTGAAGCTATCACACTGGGGTATCTTTCTCTTCTAAGGAAGTCGATTCCTACAAATTACTTTTTCAAGAATTCTGGGACATCTTTGCATGGTCATACACCAATATTACAGGCTTGGATGCATCAATCATGGAGAACCACATCAACACATGGCTGAATTTGGTTCATTTCCTCCAAAACTAAAGACCCATCCACCCTTCCAAAGTTGTTGGAGTCAAGGAAGATATTGAGAAACTGTGCACAGTCGGTTTCATCTACCCTATTACTTACACCATTTGGGTTTCCAACCCTATTCCTATAAACAAAAAACAGAGCACCATCCTAGTTTGCACAAACTTATAGGATTTGAATCTGGCTTGTCCCAAAGACAACTTCCCAACACCATCCATTGACCAGATCATTGACGCATGTGCTGGACATGAGTTATTTTCCTTCATGGACAGTTTTTCCGGATATAACCAAATTTTGATCCGGAAGGAAGACCAGTACAAAACCACCTTCACCACCCCTTGGGGCACATTCACACATTGAGTGATGCCCTTTGGACTAAAAAATCCTCGAGCCACCTTCAAGTGTTCCATGATGTATTTCTTCTATGACCTCATCCACATCATGTTGGTTTATCACGACAACCTCATTGCTCGGTCATAGAAGCAAGCATAACACATAGACGATTTGCGACAAGTCCTTTTGCAATTTTGCAAGTACAAAATATGCTTGAACCCTTTTAAGTTTTTTTTCTATGTCCCAACGGTCCCTCTCCTAGGGTTCATCGTGTCTCACAAAGGAATGACAATTGACCCTCTCAAAGTCCAAACCACTTTCCCTTTAACATCACTTCTTTAAGTTATGTACAATACCATTTTGCCTTTTTTGTTTTGCATCGTTTTTACCATGAGTCGGTGACCCCCTCCAATAGTAGTTCTGCATCTAGTTGCAGTGAGTCCATTGTAGAACTCTGTTGCATCATTCTCATGGGATCATGTTGATATGATCCCTGCCCCTCCACCATTGGTAGCCCACTGGAGGGTGCAGTTCCACATCTGCACATGCACACAGTATGTTGCACATGTGATCTAGCTACCACCATGCTAGCATACCATCAGCACCCTAGAATTTTCCTGGAGGTCGAGGCCTCTTTGTATTCCCCTATTTTTGCATGCTCATGTACGGATCATCCTCTAACAGAATAGGAAGCTTCCACCATTGTGCGAAAATCTCCTAGGTCAAGAAACAACCTTCTAGAATGCCTCCCTCTCTGTTGATTCTTAGGTCCATTTCCTAGAGTCACATCGATTTGGGTAGCGCCATGTGAATCTCACATTGTACATTGATCTATCCCCATACCCATAGGCCCCCATTTGGTATAGTTTTTCCCTCTGCATCACTGCACTAGGGGAAACACCATTAGCTACTAGTCAGATTCATCTAGAGTCTATTTGAGACACCCTTCACACCTTCGGGTTCGGTTTTGCGTCCTCTATATTTTGATGTCACCATTGTCTCATTTTTAATACTTTATTCTCTGGACCTTTTTCGAGAGGTCACCTTGATTTGTGTGCCTCTGTCGCATCAATTTATGTTTCTATGTCGTAAACTTTCATGTGCATGTATTGGTATGTTCAAGAGCCACCTACTCCATCCATGCTACACGGTTGGTCACCTTTGACCACCTTCCACTGTCCCTCCATGGGGCACCACTAGTTCCCCCTATCCCGGTTGACCATAACGGAGTTTCTGTTAAGCTCTTTTTTGAATCCTAAAAGAATAAAAAGATTGTCAGGCACCCTTGCTTCCTTTCCCACTCATTAAATTATAAGAAAGGGCCTCTACATAGTCTCGTTTATCTCCTTTTGTGAACTATGTAGACTACCATATGAAAAGTATCACCTTGGAATACTCAAGCCAAGAATGTTTCCCTCTCCATCCTTTTATGCTTTCTTAGGAATTGGGATGGAACTCTATGAAAAATATCACCATGGGTTATATTTAAGCTCTTTTCCATCCTTCTCACAAATAAAAGATTGTCGAGAAAACTAGCTTTCGTTCATGCTCGTAAAAGTATTTGAATGACGGTCTAGTCATTATAGGTTTAAAGTTTTCCAGCTTGATTGGACTACCAATGATAAAGAAGTCTATCACCCCCTCAAAGGATGGGCGATCTGTCCTATGTAAACTTTTAACCTTTTTCTGGCATAGGAGACTATCAATGAAAAAGAGACCCCATTGGAGTCTTCTTCATGCTTTCAGAGTCTCTAAAATTGAAAGCACCATCAAGCATTTCTTTCTTGGACTCACTAAAAATCCATGAGATCGTACCATAATGGTGTCTTTAGACACCACCCATCATGTTACAGTTCGATAGCATTCCCCCTTTGAGTCGCCTTTGTTCAGAGTATTCTGCAATGAGTCTTCCTTGGATCCCATGATTACCAAAAGTGTCTACCTCTCCCAAGTACTTCCCATCAGCAGTTACATTCCTGATATTAAAACTATGATCCCTCTCCTATGAGTCAATTTCATTTGCTTCCAGGTCAGCCCTACCGTCATACTCTAAACAAAGGAATTTTGAGTCCCCTGTACCCCTCATGCCCCTATTCCCCAATTCAGTGCGCTAGTCCCTAGATTGTCTCACACCCTTGGTTATCTCCCTCGCGCTTCTAGTCAAGGAAACATCATTTCCTTTCTCAATTACAGGTATCTCTCTATTGAGAACAACACATCTATTCCAAAGGATAGACCTAGATGTCCTTGTATCCTGGATTCATTAACCTCATTGATGAGTTCCATGGACCACTTCAAAGGAGTCCTTAGTGCCTCTCAGGATGGTTTTGTCTCACATGCTCGACTTCAACCACATCATCGCACTGTTGAGATTCGCACAGGGTATTGGTTCATGCAGTATTTGGTCGAAAACCCTGGGTGTCACCTGACTCTAGCACATTGGTGAGTCTATGAAGGGATCTAGACAAGTTCATGTCCCTTGTGATTTCTCAGTTGTGTTGGAGATGGTGTTTAGAAACCCCAAAGCAGTGCTTATGTATAGATTCATAATTGATGCAGAATATTATACCATAGAGACTCTCACTCCTTGTCAGGGAGTCCCTACAACCATGTAAAATTCTAGATTCAGCAAGTCATCAGTTCTTAATATATAGCATTCCATGAGAATTCCATGGGTCCAATGTACCAGTTCTTGATATCAGTATTTTATTTAGCCTCTCATAGAGGCCACCATCATGTAACAACAGTTGTATAGGATCACCTCTTGCAATTCAAATCCTTTTTCACATGATTCTTCTTGACATTGTTACGAGCATGGGTATGCCTGCTCCGTCCATATACATGTCTCATATTCTTTGTATCTCACCCATTTACTAGAACCATATTAATAAAAAAACCAAAGCCACCATGTCTTGAACAAGGAAGAAATGCTTCTTCATATGTCTCTCGACAATCCCCAAGATCCTATGATGTTCATTGGCCATACGATGAGATCCTTCCCTCACACATCAGGGGAAATATGTTAATGCAAAAAAAATTCTAAACTCCTCTACAATTCCTACATCACCTACATACATATATTTCCCAACCCATTATACCCCCAACCCCACATTTAACCTATGTTTCTCTCAAAAAAGGCTAAAATTAAAAAAAAAGGATTTAAAAAACCCCAAAAGAGCCAAAATTTCTCACAAAAGAGGTAAAAATGTCAAAAAAAGGATGAAGCCTCCAAAAAAGAGCTAAAATACCTAAAAGGGCCTAAAAACCCCGAAAGGAGCTAAAAGTAAGAGAAAGGGGGCTTAAAACCCTAAAAAAGTGAGAAAAACTATAAAAGGAGAGGTGGGATTCCCCATTACTCGTGAATATTCCCTTACCCTTCATTACTATAGTCGTATGAATGCCTTCAGAGACCATCACTCTCAACCCATTTACTCCATTCACTCCATTCACCTCATTTCACATATTCGCCCATACCTTTATGTGTTAAGTCAGACTCCAAATCAACCCTGCCTATGGAGAGGCATCTTCTGAGTATGGGCATGGTGTCCCTCTTCCCAAATATCTGATTTATAATGGTTTTCATGCTTTTTGTTATTTATTTCATAGTTTATATTCTCATGCTTAGTTTATTTCCAACTATTTGTTGCAGGTTTTTCTTTACTTGTCTTTGACAATGGGTTGCAGTTTTTTCTTTGTTCTATCCACATACTCTATCCTTCCATCCTATAGATAGAAGGTAGGTTCTTCTACACGTAGATAGGGATTATTATCTTCTACAGTCTTCAAGGTGAGCTGTCAAATGTACTCCTTTTCTTAAAACAGTGGAGGGAAGCTCCCGAAATAGGAAGCCCTAATTTTCCAATTTCTTCCATAGAAATGTCTGATATTGTTTCTATGATATCTCCGAAAGTACGACTCATTTATGTTTGAAATTTTTTATTGAGGTATTCTCATATTTCCTCTTTCCAAAATCACAGGTTTGAACAGAATTGGTTTCACCAATTATGACTTATGAGATTTTTCCCAAGGTGACCAGTTTCAGTACTGTTCAACAATGCAAACTTGTAAAGACTGCCATGTGTCACTATTTCACCCTCAGGGTCTGAAACTTTTGCCACAAAAATTATAGTCTGTTCGCTATATTAAACATCTTGCAAAATTTAATTTTGACCTTCATAGCCCGATATATAGCAATTCTCCCAAGGTGTCATGTTTAGGGATGAATCCACGGAAAGGCTAAAACCCTGATTTGGAGGAATCATATCACCCAGAATATAGTGAATATGAGGTTGAAAATATTAAAAATGGTACATGAGGAATTTATCTTTAGCCTATAAACATTTTCTCTCATGAGCCTTCTCCATTCTCGAGATATAGTGAATGCACCAAAATGACTAGTTTTAGTCTTTTAGGGTTTTCTCGTCCACTGTCAAATTAGGGTTTGACTTTCCTGGACTTTTACCCAACCAAAAATTTCGATATTGATCTCTAAATTTTGATTTCGGGGATGAGAAAAATCCTATGCTAGGCTCACTAAAAATTTCCTTTCTTTGTGAAAATCCCTAATTTCCCGCACTAGTGAAAGGTCAAAAACCGAAAATGCCCGGAATCAAATTCTTCTTCGATAGAAATATGAGCCCTTCAATGGAGATTTAGACAAGCCTCTTTTTTTTGATAACATGTGGAGAGAGACCCAAAAAGTAAGAATTCGTAGCTTCTACATCTACACAGTGTCTTCTTCTCAAGTTAGTTCTGATACCATGTTAGATTTTTATCATTTAATCAATATGATATAGGATCTTACGTTTGAGAATAACATTCATAACAATAATCACAAGAGACAACATACACAAATAGTTTTCCTCAAGGAAACCATAAAGGAGAAAAACCCGCAACTTCCTCTGAGATTGAATGAGAACTAATCGAAAAAGTAAAACCCAAAAAAAGACAAATATGATCTCTAACAATTGTTCTGCCTCTCACTTGTGTGAGCTCCTCTTATCTCACTCATGCGCCATAGTTGAGTGAGTGTGTGTTACAAATAGAGAGTCTCTCTCTCTATTTATACAAGTTTTACACTTGACAATTACTTACTAGGGTCGACCTCATTAGGAGAGTCTAATAACCCTAGTACCCCTCAATTGTGGGGACTATTTCCCCGAATTACAACTGAGGGTTAACCTCTATGAATTTACATGACTTTATTATATTAATGATTCTCCTGATAGGAACATCAGGGTACAATGAAATACAACATATGATATACAAGCGAATACATTTCGAAGTTAAAAATACATCAATAAGTATAACCCCGTGAAGTTCGACTAAAGGTAGGTTGGACCCATGAGGGTTGTCACAGATTGGAATAGGGAAAAACCATGTTAGTATTCATAAAATGTATACTGATTGTCAATTTTCCTACAACAATAATTCCCCCCCTAATAGAAATGGTTCCCTTGGTTGACACAACAAGTAGGGCTAAGGTCACCTCCTAGTGGTGGGGGATACTGGAGAATTTGAAATAGATGTGGAATTCTAAGCTGGTAGGGTAGGGATGGATGGTTTACCTGGATCATGAGTGTAAATATTTTGAACCTATGACCTTGAGTTAGTAGCCACAAGATATTGTGAAATAGCATGGTATTCCGAGAAGGATAACTCTGGATGGTGAGGGAGAGGATAAATACTCCGTGTCCCTATGTTCTCCCCCATTCTACCTAAAGGAGCAATATTATGTTGGACTGGTCCAAGGATTTCTTCATTTTTAATGAATCATGGGGTGGTAACATAAGGTAAATTCATGGTTTCATATTCAGAGATATCATTTCCAAATAAGTCTTCGAGAAAGGAGCTATGGGACCAAATTCTGAAGCTACAGTGTCATATGATGGGTGGGTAAAGACCCAATCTTGAGCACTAGGTTAACCCTCCGTTTGAAAACAAAAAAATTGTATCTACTATAGAAGTTTGTTGAAATACTATCAGAGTGGATAGATCTTCAAAAGAATAAACTTATTCCCAGATTCAGTAACCAAAATTTCATCTACATGGGAATCAGTCGTAGTCGATTGGTCAATGGTTTCTATTTCCACTACTTCCATGACATGAATAAATTTAGGTGGAAAACCCTACAACCTTTAATATCATCTCACATGTAACTCATCTACAATTATTGCTGAAAACTTCTACTCTAAGGTTTTATCAAAGGAAAATATCACACACAAAGAAATCTGCACAAGCTAAAGTCACAAGAAAACTTAAGTGATAGGAGGGGATGATGAAATTCGGTTCCTTACTAGGATTTTTAAGCTCTCGCTGGTCGCAATATACCATAGGGTCCAATAGTAAAATGTCACAAGGAGGACTCAAACCGTACCCTTTCTTGAATACCTGACTACCTTGTCAAAAAATGTGTAGTCGCTCCTCAAGTGATGCTTTCGGTGTATTTCTCAAATAGGATGACCAAAAGGATCTTCTTAGTTGGTATAGGTTTCCTAGAGGGGTATCGCAATATACACAAGGTACGTGAGATCTCAAACACATGTTAGTGTTGTCTAATGTACAATATTTCAAAAGTGACATTTCGATATACTACTAAGTACGTGAATAAATTTTCTATATACCGTTAAGGTACGTGAAAAGTCATTCTATATACTGGTTGGTATGTGGAAGAATCACGCCATTCCTGGGATGCAGTGCAGGCTAGTAACAAAAAATCCTATGTTTATAGGAGTCGGAACACGTCTTCTAACCTATCACTCAAATTACTAAATATTTTAAAAATAAGCTAGTGATTACTTTTATCTTTTACGGTTAGGTGAATGCATGAGGTGAGTACATAAATGTAAAACCATGACATTATGCTCATGCAAATATTTCCCTTTAAGTTTCTAAATATTCCCTACTTAAGGCAGGGATAGAGGTTTAGTTATCGTATTTTCCAAGCAAATAGATCACAAGAAAAACAATATTGAACAATATGTTCACTCTTGTTGCAAGCATCCAAATAATTTCTAATGCAAATTTTGAAAAGAAAAAAAAACTAGATCTCTTTTGAAAATAAAGACAAGTTATCACTACTTTTGCACACAAAATCTTCTTCACTCTTCAAATGAAAGCAAGATCCAAAAACCAGCTTTTTACTTTTATTTTTATGTTTTAGAAGAAAACGTAAAAGAATAAATCCAACCATGAATACTTGAAAGTTGATTAGGCTAATCAATTAATCAAGAGTTCAACCCTATGCCATGATCTATGATCAATTTTTTCTCAAATTTACTATAACAAACATGAATAAAATATTTAACAATCTATGAATAAATCAAAAGTAAAATTACTTTCATTTCAGTTGATCAAAACAACACTTAGAGATCCGAATATATTATTCCTTTTCAAACTTCCTCTGTCACTCTGAAAGAAAATCGATCAAGAAGCCTTAAAGGAAAAAAAAACTATATCTTGAAGTTATAAACTAATCAAGCCTAATGAATCTTTCCAGATCTTCTCTAATAATTCCAACTATGAGTAATAAATCCAAGAACACTAAGAAACCAAAATTTGAAAGCAAGATTTCAAAAAGCATAGAGGGATTGAAAAACCTGCCTCGAACCATGCTTTGAAAGGTCAGTATAGAGCCTTACGTGATGATAATTTTTCTTTGTCAACATCTACAGAGTAGTGGCACCGCTCTCTTTTCACTATAAAGATGCGATGGCACCGCTGTCTGCCTTAAATAAAGGTGCGGTGGCCGCTATTTTTACACTACCTTGGTTCGATGGCCAATGAATATTTGAAATCACACACAGAGGTGAAAATTAAAGGTGTTATAGCTTAGGTACTAGATCCAAGCGACATATAAAATTCAGGATCTGAAGCATTAGAGGTAGATGAAGGTAGACCTAGCAACTTCGAAACCAAATCTAAGTGAATGATAAGCAAATTTGGTCTATGAATTGATTTTTAAAATGTAGACAACTTTGAAAACAAAACAAAGAATTCTGATTTATCTCTTGAGTATGGTCACCAATGTTTTTAGGAGGAATACTCATCCAATGTAGACAAAGGTTGTTTCCCTAGAACGAAACAGTCGTTACTTGAACAAAACAACTACATAACATATAAAATCTTCCTAGTATTATACAAACCTATTGAATTGACTTCTCTTCCTATGTTCCACAAGATGTAAAGGTTTTATCTTTGAATTTCTTGATATTCATGGATGTCCTACAAGAAATACAAAAAAATACAAACTGAGATAAGAGTAACAAGAGAGATTAAAATCCTATGTGAAATACTAAGGAGTTAAATAACAAGCACAAGATAATATCAGATATACAAGTGCATGTGGAAAAGAAACTACTTTTTTTATGTACAAAGAGTGAGAGTTTACAACCGATTCCTTCGTGTTGAGAAGTCTTTCCCAAATTAACCTTTCCACAAAGCCTCAACCTTGCCTACTAATCACCTAATAGTCTAACTGAATATGGCCAGAATTTGGATGCAATAACATATTCTTCCTCTCTTTACCCATGGGAGGTAAGCTATTATATAAAGGAATTAGATTATAGGATAGGTGGAGGGGTGATCCTATGATTATGGATATCGACCTCTAGGTGTCCTAAACCATATGGATAAGGATTCCAAGAAGGAAAGATTCAAGAAGTCTCTCGAACTTTCCTTTTTTGTGTTCATAACTATGGAACCTCTCCTATTTCTTGGCGAATAAGCATAACCAAGTGGGCATTGCACCTTGTGATGGGTAAGAGGCGGTGGCACCTTTTACTGCAGAGAGAAAATGTGCATTGTTGATATATGTACCATAGTTTTTCCATAGGAAAGAAGCAATGGTGGCCAAAACTTATGCAGTTGTTCATCCTTGCTAATTTCTAACTTAAACATTTGAGGATTCCAAGGAAAACAATGATATTTTTTACCACAACATGATGTTGATGAGAATTAGGTATAACAGTTTCTTCCATGTTTATTTCCCAAAGCAAAACCATTTTTACCTCCTAGACAACTACTATCCTAGTCGACTCTCTTGCTCTAGGAATCCATACATGATTCAAGTGAAATCCTTTCCCTCTATTCTCGAGACCGCAGAGAATGTAATAGTGATGCACCACTAAGCTATGCATTAATTCTTCCAATATTTTTCAAACTCTTCCAACTCTTCAAGGATTCTTATCCCCCAAATATCCAAATTTATATGTCCCTTCAAAATGTTTCTCTAATATATCCTTCAAGAAAATGAACCTCGCCTTTCATTTCTCAAATCTCCTATTTAAATCAAACGTCTTCATCCTCCTTCTCATCCAAGTTTTCTTTATATTAAATTCCAATAAAATAATATTGAACAATCAAATAATATATTTTCTCCAAAAGTATAAATTTGATTCAAATAAATAAAAATAATAATAAACGTGGTTAAAAAGTCTCACTTTTCATGCTACCATCTTAAATCTAACTTTGGAAACTTTTTTCTAAAACTTTCTGTAACCCTATCTATTCATTTATTTATATATCCCTCTCACACATAAGTCAAATAATATATATATATATATATATATATATATATATATATATGTATGTATGTATGTATGTATGTATGTATGTATGTATGTATGTATGTATGTATGTATATACATNTTAACCAAGTTACTAATGATTGATGTACCCATGCAAATTTAGTCATCAATAGAACAGTCATAGTAATGTAGTAACAAATTAGAGTATATGTGTCCAAAACAATGTCTTATGAGGGGGTACTAATAATCACTTTTAATTCCCCAAACACATCATTATTATATGCTTGAAAAGAACACACAACATAACAAATTAGAAAATGCATCATTCATCATTTGTGATCATTCATACAAAAACAAAAAAAATAATTTAGGTCTACATACTGAAGTAAATCAAGAATATATTCATGATGGTTTATAACAATGAATATCACCATCCAATCCATCATTGGTCAAATCCATTTTTTGGAATAATCAAAACCCATTCCCATACTTCGGATATAAAATTTAATCTGTTTTATTAAACTCCTAGGTCCTACACTAGCTAGTTAGCATCCACTTGTATTTTTGTGGTCAAATATTTCAAAACTTCCTCCAAGAGCACATTGGAAATATTTTGTATAAGGTTCTTCCAACCCAATGGTATTCCCATTTTAGTAAGTGCGCATTATTTTTTTATCCATAGTTTCCTACTTTTTCTACAGTTTTAAGGCAAAATGTAAATCTAGTTTTAAGGTAGACTGCCTTGTTTTTGTCACAACTCACCCTCCTTATTTTTCTCACTTAAAAGAATGATTTAATCCACTTTCCTTTACATATCATCTGTAACAAATCATTCATCCAATTCATGAGCCCCTTGACATATTCAAAAAGTGTTTTATGCACCTATGGGGGATTTTGACAAGTTTAGTAAACCTTCTTTTGTAATGGTTTGAATCACATATTTATTCTTTCAAATCCTTGGAGTATATACATGATTGAGAATCCTATTTCTATATAATGATGGATGGTGTAAAATAATACAACAACATTTTGTGTTATTCAATATATTCAAACTCCTTTTGAGTGTTTCTTGCATATTTTGGAAGCAATTTTGTGAGTTCAATTAAACTAAGCTTGGGTTTATTTTCCACATTGTATCATAGATTTGGTAGCTCAATTGTTCTCCTCTCTGATTTATTTTGAAGGGTCAACATCACTCATTGGGAGTGCATTCTATTTGTTCAAGGGGGTAGTTGTTGAAGAATGGATTAATCTCACAATAACATTTTGACTCCATTCAATTACTTTGAATCGAAGGCAGAAATGGAGATTCTGATGAGGAATAAAGGCCTCTACTGAGTGACCATGGAAACTGAAGCTTATCCTGATATAGGTATAGAGAATATCAAGTGTCATAATAGGAGAGATGAGGCATATGGTCTCTTATGTCTCAGCATTTAGAGATACCTTCTTTTCCATATTGATGGATTGTCATCACCAGATGAAGTATGGGAGAAGATTCAAACATTATCTAGGAAGATAAATAAATGAGGGGTCGTCAACTAGAGAATAAGCCAATTTCACTGAGTCCAAGTAGCTTTGAATCCTTGCAATCCTACTTCTCCAAATTCAAATCCTTGGTTTTCCTGTTGAAACCGTGTGGTATAGATAAAGAATATGAACAACCAGTATTGGCCATCCTTTAAAAGCTTGTCCTTGACTATTAAATATTTGTTTCGACCTTCCATGCCACCAATTTGATAGCTTGAACCTGAAATATTCTTTCATTGGTTTGATTTCGTCGAATCATTGACTCATGAGCAAGACAAATTGGTCATGATGGGCACCACCAAACCTTCCAAATATCAATATTTGGTTGTTGGAGTTTCCTAGGTGGATTCCAAAGGGAATAAGAAGGCTAAGTATCCTCCAGATAAGAAAGGAGACAAGTTTAAGTCTCAAGAGGAGACCTCAAACTCCAACAGGAATAAATCCCATAAGAATAAAGGTAAAGGTGAAATGAGCAAGTGTGCATACTATTGTAAGGGCTTTCATCCTGAGAGATATTACATGAATAATCATATCAATATGTTGACTCAAATCCTGGAGAAACATAACCTCTCACTTCCTGAAGGTGTAAAGAACAAGTAGGGAGGACCCAGTTTCAAACGTAAGGAGAGAGTGCATGCCCTGGTTACAAGCACTGTAATATATCCTTCCTTTATCATTGATTATGGTGCTTCAAGACACATGGATTTAGAAAGAGAGGCCTTCTCCTCTCTTGATGATTTGAATGGTCCTAATATTTTTCAAGGAGACAACTCAAAAATTTAAAGTAATGGTAAGGGTAGCATATATTTTTACCATGGTTCCTTCAATAATGTCTTGTATTTCCCATGTCTTGCTGTAAATCTCTTTTCAGTCTATCAGATGACCGAAACTAAGTCTCCTAAGAAGGTCGTTTTTACTCACAATGATGTTGAAATATATGATATTTTAAATGGTATATTCATTTCTAAAGGTTTTGTGGATAATAGTTAAAAAGCGTGTAAGTTCTCACACTTCATGCCTTTCTCTAACCCCTCTGCTCCCCTCATGCATGCTAATGAAGCATGCAAGATTTGGAATGAGATTTTTTGTTAGATAAATTAGAAACATATTTTATATTTGTTTGAAAAAGACATGGTTTCGAGGATGCCAAAGATAATTTTTTCCAAAGGAATTTATCATGGTTGCATTCTAGGAAAACACCCCGAGCCCTTGAGCTCATCCACAATGAAATTTTTGGTCCTTTCCTTAATATGTCCATGATTCAAGCCAAATATTTCATAAAATTCATAGATTAATTTTCCAAGTACTGTTGGGTTTACTTCCTTAAACTCAAGTGTGAAGTTTTTTCCTTTTTAAGGTTTTAAAGCCTTGGTTGAGAACCAGTCTAGGAGGAAACTCAATATCCTCAGAAGTGATAATGGTGGTGAATATGTAAATTTTGAGTTCATTAAATATTATGAAAATGTAGGTATCTAGATGCAACACTATATTCCTTACACAACTAAATAAAATGGTCTTGCTGAGAGGAAGTATACATCCCTCCAGGATATGGCTACGTGTATGATGGAGTATAATACTTTTCTATCAAATTTTTGGGATGAATCATTATGAATTTTGCATCCTACATTCATAATAGGGTTTCTCACAAGAATATTTAAGGAATCACTCCTTCAAAATATTGGAGTGGACACAGGCCTGATGTGTCTCATTTCATGATTTTTGGCTCAAGGGCATGGGATATAATTCCATTTAAGAAGAGGACGGATTGGAAACCCAAAGTCAAGAGTGCCTATTTGTTGGGTATTCAAAATATTCCAAAGGGTATAAGATGATAAACTTGAGCACTCAAATATCCTACATTGTAAGGATTGTTCAATTTGAAGAAGAGCCTATGACACCAATAGAAATTGGAGAGTCTTTTTCACCACCACCACCTTTGATTGTAAGTGAAGAGAGTAATGATATTTATGATTGTAATATGTATGAAAATTCTTATTTATTTACATATCCAAACAATCCCACAAGGCCAAAGTGGGAATAAAATACCATTCAATCAGTTGGGGAACTAGATTGGAATCCTAGTGATTCTAGGAGGAATAGATCTCAATTGGAGAAAGCCCTTTTTGTGAAGGACCCCATTGTTTGTTGACAAGTGTTATATAATTATTGAATATGACCCAGATACATATGAAGAAGCATCATAATATTGAATATGGAAAAAATCCATGAAGGAGGGATACCATTCGCTCTCGAAGAATATCATAATGGGAAACAAGTCAATCATACCCCCGCCCCCCAACAAGGGAGAAAGATAGTCAAGTGTAAGTGGGTAGTCAAAACTAAATTTGTTTATTATGGATATCCTATAAATTATAAGGCAATTTTAGTGGCCTACGGATTCTCCCATGTCCAATTCATTGACTACAATGAGACATTTTCACTAGTGGAAAATATGGACTCTATAAGAGTAGTTTTGGCCATTGCAACTTCCAGGAAATGGGAGGTACATCACATGGATGTGAATAATTCCTTTATACATGGAGATATGAAAGAATAAATATATATGCATCATCCAAAAGTTTTTTTCACTAATCCATCTCTTGTGTGTAGGTTAAATAAATCATTGCATGGGCTAAAATAAGCTCCCAGAGCTTGGTATGCCAAGATTGATGTTTTTTTCTATCACTGAACTATTGTAGATGCAATTCTCATCTAAATGCATATTTAAATCTGATTCATGGTTATTTAATCATTATTTTATTGTGTGTGGATGACCTTCTGATCACAAGAAGTTCGAAGAAAGAAATTTCCTCTTTGAAGAGAGCAATGAACCATGCCTTCTCCATGACTGGTTTGGGATTGTTAAGCAAATTTTTTGGGATTGGAATTTATCAATTAGATATTGGAATCAAGGCACATCAATCCAAGTATTCTTAAGACATGCTAATAAAGTTCACCATGAAGGATAGAAGGCCAAGCAAGACTCTTTTCTTTTCATGAGTTAAGCTTGAAAAAAAGCATTCAACTCCATTGGTAAACAACACCTTGTATAGGCAACTGGTTGGTTCTATTTTTTATTTGACACATACTCAACTTGATATTTATTATTTAGTGAGTGTGGCTTCCAGACACGTGTATCATCCTTATGACATATATTGAAGGGAAACAAAGAGAATTATGAACCTTTTATAAGGAACAAGAACACATAGGATTCACTACGTTGCACAATCTAGCCTAGAGTTAGTTGGTTTTACTTACTCTGATTGGGAAGGTGATAACATTGATATAAAATAAACTGACATATATTTTTTTATGCTTGCAAGTGTACCCATCATCTGGTCAAGTAAAAAGCAAAGTGCAATTTCACTTTCATATAGAGAGATAGAATACAGAGGAGTTATGAATGCAACTACTCAATGTTTGTGGTTGTAGGATATACTTAGAGAGTTCGGGATCGAGTATGAGAATTCTAGAATAATCTATTGTTACAACCAAAGTACCATTCGAATATCAACTAATCCAATCCTGAGCCAACAAACCAAACACATTGATATCCATATGCACTACATCAGAGGACTTGTGCATGATGGGGTCATTGCTCTGGATTATTGTGCATCATTTGAGCAAGTTGCAAACATCTTCACCAAGTTGTTTTATGAGAATACTTTCAACAATCTCAAATCAATGGTATGAATAGATGATCAAGTAGTGAAGAGTGATTGAAGACAATATTTCTTACAATTTTTTTCATGTCCATGTTTAAGGGAGGATTTCCCCTTTTCTTGTTTTTCCTCTTTCCTTGCTTTGTATGGACAAGCAATATGCAAAGGATGATAAGAATTTTTGTTAGGCCCTATATCTTTGATATATTTTTGATATTTTACATAAATCAGGATTAAGAGGGTTTTTTTTAATAATTAAAACCCACTCCCTTAGTTAGGATATAAAATTTAATCTTTTTCATTAAATTCCTAGGTCCTACACTAGCTAGTTGGCATCCACCTACATTTGTGTGGTCAAATTTGAAAAAAATTCCCCCAGGAGCGATTTGGAAATATTCGGGATAAGATTATTCCAACACAACATACTTCCCAGCTTAGTAAGTGTGAATTCCTACCTTATCCATAGTTTCCTTCTTTTTCTACAGTATTAAGGAAAAAGGTAAAGCTAGTTTTAAGGTTGATTGCCTTGTTTTGGTCACAACTTATCCTTCTTATTTTTCTCACCCAAAATCATGATTTAATACACTTTCCTTCACTTATCAGCTGTAACAAGTAATTCATCCAATTTTTTAGCCTCTTGACATATTAGAAAATTGTTTTATGCACCTATGGGGGATTTTTGCTAGTTTAGTAAACCTGCTTTTGTACTGATTCGAACGGAATATTTATGATTTCTAATACTTGGAGTATCTACATGGTTGAATAGTTTATTTATATATAATTATGTCTGGTGTAAAATAATATAACAAGATTTTATGTTATTCAACATATTCAGTCTCCTTTTGAGTGTTTCTTGCATATTTTTCAAGCAATATTGTGAGTTCAATTGATCTAATCTTGGGATTAATTTCCACAGCATTCCCATTGGTACTCCATCAATATAATCACCACTACTTCCATCTCCTTATATCAGCGTCTCGTTCTTTGCTAAAATATATTGTGGCATCAAATATACCCACCTAACAATATATCGAACTCATAAGCGAAAGTGACGACTACATTGACCCAAGTTCATCAGCAAGAAACCACTAGTTATCATCATATATCTAAGGCATTGTTGTCAGCACAATCCTCCCATGAATCTCTATTTCAAAGGATAAATGGTTTGAAATTACTCCACCCCCTTTATAGTACTAGGTTCAACCCCCTACATCAACTATTCTACTCCTTCTGTAATATAAAGGGTCTTATCATCAAAAATCCACTTTGGGAAAGTCATGGTTCCTTTGAAAACTCACACTAAACCACAAGTCATTGAAATATTGGAGTTCCTAAATAAATAATGTGAAAACGAATATAACATCATTATCCTCTTTATTTCCAATACATCTTGTTCCCCTTGGAACTATAGGTATCCATCCATCTTTTAGCCATTCAACATGTGAGTTAGTTCACCATCACATAAATCTCATGTATAAACATACCCAACTCTTTCAATCCATATCACTAAAACGACATTTAAATATAATCATTGAAGATTTTTTGTATATATAATAAATTAGCATTCCACATATTGATATTCTATATTCAATTATTATGTTCAAATTAGGTTACATATTCACTTCCATTAATAAATTAAAGCAATAAATTGCATTTACAATCCACATATCTGGGAGTCCATATATTCACATAACAAAAATATTAAGCAATCTAGTCGATTACAATAGGTAACACGAAATAAAATGATAAGATAGATAACATTAGAGTTTTAAGTATTAAATGTCAATATATAGGACATTATATTATTACTATGTCCAACTTCACAATGAACCCCCTTCTCATCATTTCATTTCTGACATTGTTGTTCGCTTGGAAATTCAAATCTACTTTCATTTTTTATATCTTACAAAATATGACTACTTGAACCCATTCTAATACCACTCAACACTATTATAAGATTTTTATTAAATTATCGAGGTTCAAGTTTAACATTTACAATGACACCACTGCAATTATTTTTATTTGTAGCATTAAATCCTCTCGCTTATTTTCCTCTAAATATTGAGGAAGTATAACTTTAAAAAAACCATATGTACTATATTCTTATCCACATACATCATCAACATAGATTTGATCGACACATGCAACATCAACACGATTGTGTACTTCTACTTAATATTAAGCTTCTAAATAGTTGTAACCTTCTTCACTCTTTGCAATATGGCTATTGTGACGCGTTCAATCTCAATTTTGTTTACAATTTTTCTAGCACTAATAGAAACTGCTAACATCATCATTCTGATCATCATTTCTCTCCTTCTTGAGGAACTCATCATGGTTGAACGCATTATCATTGTTGTCCCTTTTTTCATGTTCAGTGTCCTCAAAACCATAGTATCATAATCCATCCTTATTGGGTTTTTGTGTATGGAAATTTGGAGCAATTTGAAACTCGCCAAATATTCGAGGTAGGTGTAATACTGATATGGGTTCCTATTGGTTGACCACTAAATTGAAAAACTGTATATTTATTCAATTATTTAAACACTATGAAACAAAAATATCATTCAATTCCGTACTTCATAATTCGTTGAAGCATTCATTAATTCATTAACTACCTATAGCTCTCTTATAAAAATATGTTTACTTTCCTATGAAATTAATAATTAGTAACTAGTTTCTCTAGGAAAATACCTCTTTACTTTCTTATTATAATAATTTTTTAATAGTTGATATTTAATTTTTTTTTAAAAGGCATATAAATGTGGATGTACATTTATAGTATATTCATCTATATTTGATTACATGTATTATATATATATCATGTATATTTGATTAAATGTATTGTATATAAGAATTGTACTTTTGCACTTTACATTGATTGTATTTTTTTGTTATTTTTGTTTTGCATATCGAATCATACTCATATATGTATTCTTAATCAAATTATTCTACTATGCTAAAAAATACAATATTATGTATTTAGTGAATCATTATGATGGATCCTAATACTTCCCCTTGTGGTACTACAATATTTGATCAACAATTTTTCCTTAAAAATCAAAGAAGTTTGGAAGATAGCCAGCAGTCAGTTGTTTCTCACATCCATCTTTGACTTCTATCTTACAATACAAGAGTTTAATAAACACTTTTAACCATACGAAGTATTATCTTTATTAATTTCCACTTAATCTTTTACCTAAAAAATGATCCTCATTCAATTTACCTCAAGTATGTATCTCCTCTCCTCCAGTCATTCTGAAACAATCCTCATTTATTCTTCTTTGCTAAGTAATCGTTTTGTTTAGATTATTGTGTCATTGATCTATAGGAAATGAGTACAATTGAATTGTATTATTGTGTAGTCGAATAGAATGAAAAATACACACTAAACAAGGCAAATTTCATAGAAAACTAATAAGAATTGCTGAGTAAAATTACAATATTATCTCATTAATTCCAGCAATATACATTGAGGTTACATAATGCAGAATTTGAATCATGTGGATAGGATTTGAATATACCAACTCAAGACTGTTTAACTAGCTAATAGAAGTGTCTAAATCACTATCTTAGCTCACTAGTCTAATTGTTGATGTTTAATTCAGTCTCCTAATCAGCTAAACCAGTTAAACTGATGATTTATGTGACAATAGGTGCCTAATCCCATGCATACATGCAAGGCTGGAGAAAACTGAAATGGAGGACATCTAACTGAATGTAACTAGAACATATTTTAGTTGAACTAGTTACCAACTACCAACAACTGAAGGAGGTTGGTGGTGGCACTCCCAACTGCTCATAAATGGTAGGGATTGGTATCATAGGAACATAAACCGATGCATGAACATGTAGTCAGGTGTAGTTAACCACTATAGGTGTTCATCACACTCTAGTGATTAGTAATGGTCGCACCAATAGACCAAGTGGACCCGATGGTACTAGTGGACCCAATATAAAGCAATGACTCCTAAATTAGGAAAATATAATCTAATAGCCTAAGTATGGACAAGGGATGATTATAAATGCTAACACTCCCTTTAATCCTAACTTGGACAACTGTGGGCCCTGGAAACAAGGCCAAAAGTCACCCATTACGAACTAAAAGAAATACAAAATCTTCTTAATAAATTGTAATGTCCCCAAATTTTGAAATTTTTTTTTTTTTATTAGGCTAGTCATTTACTACCCGAACTGGAAATTATCATAACTTATGCGGAATGTGTCATACTTTTTTTCACTGCTCTATATTGTCGTAAGTTGTTCTTACTTCTATCTCTATGTTTTCCTGATGTGGTTATTAATGTAATGCTATGTTGTCATTATGTTATTTAATATTTGAATTCGATATTTATGTTACTTACTCATCCGTTATACTGTTTGATTATTCTTTATGAATAAATCTGACTTAACTTGTATTGTCAAGGGGTGGAGTGGTGGGACTTGTTTCCCTTGTAAACACCTGAAATGTAATTGTTTCTACTTGTCTCTACAGGGTTTACATAGCTCTTTTGGAACTAATGCACCTCTTTCGTTGTCACGTGCAGGTGCACTTGATGACGAAAAAATGACAATGATGGTTTCCTAAAGACATACTGTCTATACTGCTTGGATGTTGAACAAACTTACAGAACTCTATCGTAGTGGTTATTATTACGGTTGTTTTACGCAAGGCTGGGTTACTAGCCTATGAGGTACTTGATACTATTATGGTTTATGAATTTATGACATTGATTTAATTAATTATGTACTTTATCATTTTCATGGTATCCAATGTATATGGATTATCATATTATAACGTGGTCCTTGGTTTATTAAACTCCTTGTGTATAAGTTTGTAAACATAAAAATAGCCCTCCATGGCATATTTCATATGACATAGATTATGGCTATACCCTAAGTACACGATACACATGTTGGGATTTATATGTTGCATGGTGATTAAACATGGAATTGTGTTGTGGGGTGATATGAGCCATATACTTTTGGTTTCAATTTTTGGTAATGTAGACCAGGGTGGCACATTTAATGTCCATGGGGAAATGTGGGTTTCAGGCTTAGGGATTGGACTGGTATGATGGTTTGGTTCATTTGCAATATGGTTGCGTGATCTCTTCCTTTGGTCTACTCTGTGGCATGGAGGTTTGGAGGTCGGATGTATTGGAAGGTATGTCTTCCAAACCGGTTTAGTAGCGTTATACTGTTGTTTAGTTTGGTGTTTTTGGCATACTCCTCATCTTGGATTTGGTTTTGTTGCACGTTGCAAGGTTTGGACAGCGTGGTTCGTGGGTCTCCATGGGGTCAACACAGTACCCATTATGGGTAAACCATTTTGTAACAAGTTTAAAACTTCCTCCTTCTCTTATGTGGGTGTCGTGACAGAGCATGAAGCTCATCATTGGTTGAATTATTATTCTGGTTTTAATGGATACGATTTGGAAAGGGGTTTCCTATAAAAATCATGTAAAGCATCTAGAGATGCGTTTATGACATGGAGTCAGTACTAAATGCATTTGGGTTTTTGTAAAAGAATACTCTGTTTAGTTTTGTTGGCTATGGTGAATACTTACAGGATCTACGATTTGTAAATATGTTTATGTTTTGTTAATGGAGACAAAACCATTCCTTGCAATGGTGCAAGGCCTTGGATACATGACTGCATAAATTCTGATTTTGATTTATAATGGTTATTTTGTACAAAATTTGCATATTGTGTTTATCATGGTTATGATTCTTTGTTTGGTTGATAGTTTGACTCTGTGTAGATTTGCATTTCTTGTTTATCTCTTTATGTCAATTGTTAACAACGTTAATTTTGGTCTTTGGATCCTTTCCATAGATGGAAATGGTGTTCCCACCTTTTGAGTAGTGACTGTGTAAAATATGAATGAAATGTTGAAATTGTGGTTTTAATTCTTACCTGTGTATTTAGTTTTAAAGGGCCATGACTGTGGGTTTCACCCTACGTCTAACTCTTGTTGCTATTTGCTTAGTGTTGACAGAGGATTTAATGGGTTTAAGTTATGGTTTTACTGTCTACATACAAATGGTCGTGAGCTAGGAGATGGTTATAGTGTATAAATGTTAACCTTGTAAATGATTCTATTAGCATGGCCTGTGTAATTGATAGCTGAAACATTACAATGTTTGGTACGATAATAGAAAATCCTACAGGATCCGATGTGGTGATTTTTAAATGTTATAAGGTGAACTCCATAGGATTCGATCCTGGGTCACGATGGTCGTAAATGATTATTATTATAATGACTTGTTTGGGAATTCATGCCCACAAGATTCAATCTTTAACCTCTGTTTATTTATGTGATATTTTAATGAGTTATGTGCATAAAATTATGTTGACTTATTATCCATAAGTTTTTTTATGATATAGGATTTGGATAACTATATTTTGTATATTAGTTATATGTTTTGGTGTTTATGAATGAGAATGATTTTGTGTTTAGTAATGTTTATTTATATCCTGTAACTTTAGACCATTACATGGTCTGCATGGATTTAGTGTCTCATTTATCTCATTATTCTGCTTATATAAATAATGGAAATGATTTGTTTCTTAGGTTCTGTTTTAATATACTTTCATGTAAGGTGCTTATAATTATGTTATGTTTTAGAGATTACACTAATAATATAGATACTAGTTAGTATTTTTTCTTTTAATATATAGGTCTACTGGAAATATGAAATATGCTAGTAGAAACCATATATAAATATATATATGCTCTCTGTTTGAAGTAGTTCTAGGTTGTTGGAACATAAATTTAAAGATAGGAAATAAAATACAGAAATAAATTTGGAAGGACAATATCCTAAAATATTCTTCAACAAGAAATAAATTGAAGACATGGATTTATAAATAAAACATAACCCTTAATTTATGGAACAAGGAATAAATATCATAAATGAACTAGGGAACAACATCCTTGAATACTTAACCAGAAAATGTATTAGACATGAAAGGGAAAAATAAGGAACCTCATACCTTTAAGGTGAAGCTATTTCAATGGCTGAAAAACTGCACACTCAATTACCTAGCCTTAAAAAATTCACAGACAGATCTTACCTTTGTATAGATAACTGAATCACTTGGGAACTACCACGTTCGACCCAACCATGACCCGGAACCATTCCTGGTTTTAGTCCAGACCCCCCTCGAGCTGGTCCCAACATGAAAGTAGCTTAGAGATCCTAAGGTAAGGCTTCCCTAGCTAAGATATCAGGTTCTGAATCAGCTCTCCTTTTTCCTCTTAGGAAAATGTTCTCCAAGAACTGTCTTGAGAATAATGAGGAAGAAGAATGAATCACCGAAANAGCCTCTCTTTGGTTATGGTATTTATAGGAAGACTTTTCAGTCAAATGGGAAGTTAAATCAAGAATCATTTGATTTCTTGATTTAACCCTTTTTTTAATTTAGCAACTTTTAATTTTTAACTTAGGAACTTTTAACTAGTTCCTATCTTGACTATTGTAGGTATTATATTATTTATTTATATTTAAATAATAATAATAATAATAATATATGGATCCTTTCTTCATTTCTTATAATATTAATATTATTACTATGCTTACTCTTTATACATGTCATGCATAAAATATATACTTATATATATTATTTGTTAACATTTGTCTTTAGGTATCATATAATATGATCCCTAAACTTTAGACACTTCCTTTATTAAGGTCATCCCGACAAGTGATTATGTATACTAGGCTAGGAAACTCTAAACATCCTCACATGTTGGATTCCCTCGTATAACATGGTAGTTATTCAATACTTGATGAGATACAAAAATTCAAAATTTCATTTAATCACTTATAAATAAGTCAGATGAGATCAATACTTTACTCGAGTCATTTTCACTCAACATAATTAATTCTTTTCAGTAACTCCTAGCACTTATCTAGAGCCCATACTCAACGATAAAAAAACAGGGAGTTACAAACTTAGTGCAATTCAAGATCTCCTCGCTCAACACTAATTCTAGGATGTACTTGTAGGATACACCTAGGGATATAATGGTCAAGGATCCGATGTTCCAAAGCTTATGATCAACATCGATTTAGCAGGCTCCACGACTTATGCCCAACACTTCCAATTTATATTTTACTTGTGCGTCAGAGCTTCCTGCTCAACACAAAGGTTTTCATAACACATGTGTTCAGAGCTTCTCACTCAACATAACATAAACACTCATGTGCTCCAAATCTTCTCACTCAACACAGCATAGTCACTCATGTGCTCCAGATCTTCTTGATTAACACAAACATTCAAATACTCATGCACTCTAGAGCTCCTTGCTCAACACAAAACATCTCATCAATCATGTGCTTCAAGGTCTACTCCCAACACATAAAATCATACATAAAACATATGTAATTGGATTATGCCCAATATATCAAACATATGTAAATTCTTATTTGATTTATAATGGTTATTATGTACAACGTTTTCATACGATGCGTATTGTGGTTATGATTCTTGGTTCAGGTGATAGTTTGACTCTGTGTAGATTTTCATTTCTTCTTTAGTTCTTTATATAGATTGTTAACAACATTAATTTTGATCTTTGGATCCTTGCCATATATGGAAATGGCGTTCCCTCCATTAGAGAAACAATTGTGTAAAAGATGAATGCAATGTTGAAATCATGGTTTTAATTCCTACCTGTGTATTTAGTTTTAAAGGGTCCTGACTATGGATTTTACCCTACGGCTAACTATTGTTGCTATTTTCTTAGTGTTGACATAGGCTTTAATGGGTTTAAGTTATGTTTCAAGGGTCATGACTGTGGGTTTTACCCTACGGCTAACTGTTGTTGCTATTTTCTTAGTGTTGATAGAGGATTTAATGTGTTTGAGTTAGGTTTTTACTATCTGCATACAAATGGTTGTCAGCCACGAGATGGTTACAGTGTATAAATTTTAACTTGGTAAATGAGTTTATTAGCATGGTTTGTGTAGTTGATAACTGAAACGTTACAAAATTTGGTAGGATGATAGCAAATCCTATAGGATTCGATGTGGTGATTTTTAAATGTATTAAGGTGGATTCCACAGGATTCGATCCCAGGTCACAATGATCGTAAACGATGATTATTATAATGACTTGTTTGGGCATTCATTCCCACAAGATTCGCTCATGCAACCTTTGTTTATTTACGTGATATTTTAATGAGTTCTCTACATAAAATTATGTTGACTAATTATGTAGAAGTTTTCGTATGATATATTTGGATAAATGTATTTTTTATTATTATTAATTATATGGTTTGTAGATACTAGTTAGTCTTTTTTCTTTCAATATATAGGTCTGCTGGCAATATGAAATCTTCAGGTAGAAACCATATATAAATATATATATAGGCTCTGTTTGAAGTAGTTCTAGGTCGTTGGAGAATAAATTTAAATCTAGGAAATAAAATACAGAAATAAATTTGGAAGGACAAAACCCTAAAATCTTCTTCAACAAGAAATAAATTGAAGACATAGATTGAGAAGTAAAAACATAAACCCTTAAATATTCTAAATAGGAAATAAATTGCAGACATAGATTTAGAAATAAAAGATAAACCCTTGAATATTCTAAACAAGAAATAAATTATAGACATAGATTTAGAAATAAAACATAAACCCTTAAATATTCTAAACAGGAAATAAATTGAAGACATAGATTTAGAAATAAAACATAAACCCTTAATTTATGGAGAAGGGAATAAATATCATAAATGAAATAGGGAACAACATCCTTAAATACTTAACTAGAAAATGTACTAGACATTAAAGGGAAAAATCAAGAGCCTCATACCTGCAAGATAAAGCTATTTCAATGGTTGAAAACCTCCACACTCAATTACCCAACATTAACAAATTCACAGACAGATATTACCTCTGTATATATAATCGAATCACTTGGGAACTACCATGTTCCACCAAAACATGAACCGAAACCATTCCCGGTTTTACTACAGATCCCCCTGAGCGGGTTCGAACATGCAAGTAGCTTAGAGCTCCTAAGGTAAGGCTTCCCTAACTGGGATACCAGGTTCTGAATCGGTTCTCCTTTTTCCTCTTAGGAAAATGTTCTTCAAAAACTCTCTTGAGAATAATTAGGAGGAATAATGAATCACAAAAAATATGGAAGATCTCCAAGCCTCTATTTGGCTTGGGTCTTTATAGGTAGACTTTTCAATCAAAGCGGGGGTTAAATCAAGAATCATTTGATTTCTTGATTTAACCCTTTTATTTAATTTAGGCACTTTTAATTTTTAACTTAGGAACTTTTAACTAGTTCCTATTTGGACTCGTGTAGGTATTTTATTATTTATTTATCTTTAAATAACAACAACAATAATAATAGATGTAGCCTTTCTTCATTTCTTATACTATTAATATTATTACTATGCTTACTCTTTATACATGTCATGCATAAAATATATACTTATATATATTATTTGTTAACATTTGTATTTAGGTATCATATAACACGATCCCTAGACTTAGGACACTTTATTTATTAAGGTCATTAGGTAGGTGGTTAGATCCACTAGGCTAGGAAACTCTAAACATCCTTGCATGTTGGATTCTCTCGTATCACATGGTAGCTCTTAAATAATTGATGAGATACATAATTCAAAATTTCATTTAATTACTTATAAATAAGTAACATGTCATCAATATTTTTCTCAAGTCATTTTCACGTGACATAATTAATTTTTTCCTGTAACTCCTAGTGCTTATCTAGAACCCATACTCAACGCTAAAAAACAAGGAGTTACAAACTTAGTGAAATTCCAGATCTCCTTGCTCAACACTAATGCTAGGATGTACTTGTAGGATACACTTAGGGATACAATGGCCAAGGATCCGATGTTCTAGAGCTTATGCTCAACATCCACTTGGAAGGATCCAAAGCTTATACCCAACACAATTTAAATTTTTCATGAGCTTCAAAGCTTCTTGCTCAATAGAAAGGTTTTCATAACTCATGTGTTCTAGACCTTCTCGCTCAACACAACATAAACACTCATGTGCTCCAAAGCTTCTCACTCAACACAACATAAACACTCATGTGTTCTAGAGCTTCTCGCTCAACACAAAAATTCAAATACTCATGTTCTCCAGAGCTCCTCTCTCAATGAAAAATATCTCATCAATAATGTGCTTCAGGGTCCAAGCCCAATAGATAAAATCATACATAAAACATATGTAATTGGCTTATGCCAAATATATCAAACAAATCATCATGTTCATATGCAGTCGGGTTCTAAACCTAATCTACCAAAATAAAACATCAAAGTCATATCATAATCAATGGGGCTTATGCCCATAAGTGTCGGGTCAAAATTCGAGATATTACATCACTCCCTGCTTAAAACAACACCGTCTGTGGTGTTCTAGGGACTTGGAATGAGATCATGAAACAAGGTGGGGTAATCCTTTCTCATGGTGGATTCATTTTCCAAAGTAGCCTCATTGGCCTCAAAATGCTTCCATTGCACTTTCAACTAGACTAAGGTCCGCTTCCTAAGCTATAAATCTATCTTGTCCAATATATAAAGAGGTTCACGGGAAAATTCCCCTTCAGGTTCCACCTGTAATAAGGACCAGTCAATCACATGTTTAGTATCATAAACATATTTCTTTAATAAATATGCATGGAAAACATTATGGAATCTGATGTGATCAGGTAATGCTAGTTCATATACCACTAGCCCTCACTTGGCCAGTATCTCAAAGGGTCCAAAAAATCTAGGAGCTAACTTACACCACCTTCCCAAGCTCAACGAGCTTTGTTTTTCTTTTACTTTTAAGTAGATATGATCTCCTATTTGCCATAATATTTATCTCGGTACCTTTTTGGGCGGTCTTGTGCTTCTTTAAGCTTCACCTAGATCTTGGTAACCAATTGTTCCAAGTCCTTTAATAAGTCAGTCCCTAACATGATCTGGTCCACCGGGCTATCCCAAGTAACCGGTGTCCTATACTTCCGTCCATAGAGTACCTCAAAGGGACTCATCTTGGTGAAAGTATGGTATCCATTCTTATATCCAAAATCTGTTAGATGTAGGTAATCTTTCCACTTATTGGGGTTGTTCATGACATACATCCTAAACATGTCCTCCATAATCTGGTTTACCCTCTCTGTATGCCTGTTTGTCTGCAAGTAATAAGTAGTACTAAATTTCAACTACGTCTCTAATACAAAGAGTAAGGATCTCCAAAATTTCCAAGTAAACTTATTATCACGATATGAAATGATTTCCTTGGGTATCCCATGCAATCTAAATATCTCCTTCAAGAAGATATCAACAATGTGTACTGCCTTGTAGCTTGAATTGACTGAAATGAAGTGTGTTGCTTTTGACAATTTGTCAACTACTACAAATATAGAATCATTTTGTTTCTTACTCTCAGGTATACCAGTGATAAAATCCATACTAATGACCTCCCACTTCAATTCCATAATGGGTAATGGCTGCAACAACACCAAAGGATGTGTGTGCTCAACTTTGACCAACTGACATTCCCTACATTTTGAAATAAACAATGCTATGTCGGCCTTTAACTTGGGATAAAAAAAGAGTCTCTTAACTGCTGATATCATATTTTGATATCCCAGATGCCCCTGAGTAGGGTGTCCGATGAAATTCCATGAGGATTCTGGACCAAATGTCCCCTCCATCCGGAACATAAAATCTCTCTTTGGACCATAACAGTCCTGTTTCTTCTAGCTTGTACTCTTTTTGTTGTTGAAACAACCTATCCTCTTGGACCTTCTTGAGGATTTCAACATATAAAGGGTCAACTCTGTTGGCCATTCTAATCCTCTCATGTAAATCCGAATTGGTTTGAATTAAAGTCACCTCCTATATCATATGAGTTGAGATGCTCAAAGCATCAACAATCTTGTTCTCTTTTCCCTTTATATGCTTTAGCTAGAAATGGTACTCGCTATGTAAATCCAACCAACTGGCTTTCCTCGTATTCAAATCTTGTTTTTCAAATAAATATTTTAGACTCATATTTTCTATCTTTAGAAGGAATTTTCATCCCATGAGGTAGTGCCTCCACATATTCAAGGCATCGATGATGGCCGCTAACTCAAGATAATGTGTGGGGTAGTTCTACTTGTGTTCTTTTAACTTTCGTGATTCATAAAAGATAATGTAATCATTCTTCAAGAGGACTCTTTTGAGCCCTTCCTTGCTTGCATCCATGCAAACAACGAAATCCCCATCGGGAGCCGCAATTCCTAGTATCGGTGCAGTTGTCAAAAGTTGTTTAAGCTTTTGAAAAAATTCCTCCCACGTGGTCGTCCATAAGAATCTATTTTTCTTCTTTTCCAAAGTGGTCATGGGACAATCTATGCATGATAATTTCTTAATGAAATTCCGATAATAACTAGATAATCCCAAAAAGGATCTAATGTCGGTGACACTAGCAGGGGTAGGCCAATCTTCTATGGCTTTAATCTTTTCTGGTTCCACAACTATCCCTATCTTGGAGATGATGTGACCCAAGTACTGTATCGGTGATTTGTAAAAATCACATTTACTAAACTTGGCATAGAGATAATGTTCTCGTAACACCTGTAGCCCTATGCGGAGGTGTTCCTCGTGCTCTTCTTTACTATTAGAGTAAACTAGGATATCATCTATAAAGACCAACACAATTTTATCTAGGTATTTACCGAATATATTGTTCATCATACACATAAAGTTTGTGGGTGAATTGGTCAACCCAAATGGTATTACTACAAAATCGTAGTGGTCATACCTTGTACAAAAGGAGTTTTTGTGAATATCCTTATCACAAATTTGTACCTGATGGTACCCAAATCGTAGGTCAATCTTCAAAAATATATTTTATCCTCCTACTTAATCAAACAAGTCATCGATCCTAGGAAGTGGGTATCAGTTCTTGATACTCATCTTGTTAAGATGATGGTAATCGATGCACATTTGTATCGTACCACCTTTCTTCTTCACAAAAAGTATTGGTGCTCCCCAAGCAGACACACTTGGTCAGATACATCCTTTCTCAATCAAATCCTACAACTGTAGTTTGAGTTCCACCAACTCAGGTGCACTCATGCAGTAAGGAAATTTTGAAGGAGGAACTGATCCTTTTGTCATTTCTATGGAAAATTCTAGGTCTCTCTTTGGTGGTAATACTGGTATTTCCATAGGAAATACATCCTTGAAGTCTACAAGAACTGAAAATTCCTCTATGTGTTTTTCTCTTTCAGCTTCTATGTCTTGGATGTTCACTGCAAATAGTTTGCATCCTTACCTAAAGAACTTATTTACTTCTAAAGCGGATATTTGCCTTACGAAAACTTTCTTAAGTATTCCTTGAATATTCACTTCATTCCCTTGGCTATTTGTACAAAAACTTTACTTATGTAATCAATCAAGCATGACAAGGTGTTGTTCCAACTAGTCCATGCTGATAAGTACGTCATACGATCCTAAGGGTAGGATGTTAAGGTTTACTTTCGTGGGAAAACCATTCAGGTTTACCTCATAATCTTTAACTATTTTCGAAACTTTTCATTTTGTACCTGTGGTTAATTGCACCATCCAAGGTTTATCGTGTTTAACTTTGTCTAGTTTATGTACATCAACAATTTTGGGTGATACATAGCTTCGTTAAGCACCAGGGTCAATTAGTATTGAAATAAAAGTGTTTAAGATCTTACCTTCTATCTCAACCATGATATCCTGATGGTCTTCCTGTCGGCCATCCAAGGATGCATAAATATGTGGTGTTCCATCTATGTCCTCTACCGTTGGTTCTTCTTGTAAGTTGTGCGAGACCCCATTGGTCTTGTTCTTATAGTCTCGAGCATAATGAAGCCCTTGGAATTGATAGCATTCAATTTGCAGCGGGGAAACATTGGCTCCCCCATTTGCTGTTAGATTTTTAGAATTTGGAGCTGGTACATATTGCTTCATACCTATTTTGTTGAAGTTCTTGTTGGCTGGAAAACTATTGTTATGTTTTCTGTATGGTGGTGGGTTAAAACCCAGTTTGCGGTTCTCTAAGAAGGTCCTAGACCTTTCTCTACTTTTATTAATATTCTCTTTCCTTAGTTTTCCATGCTCATAGAAAAGTCTAGATTTGTGTAACGTGGTGTCAAATGTTTTAGGCATGTCAAATTCAATCCTCTCTTGAAATTTGGGAGGAAGACATCCTAAAAAATTAAGTATTTTTACTTTCTCGTCCTTGATGTATGGTACATAATGCAACAGATCGAAAAATTTGTTAATAAAATCATCCATAGTCATGAATCCCATACATAAATCATGAAACTCTTTCACTTTTATGTCGAATAACCTTTCTGACATGTATTTTTCTTGAAAATTCTTGCAGAACTTACTCCACTGTATTTCCCTTAACTCATATTTCGTGGTATCCTTCAAGTATGTCCACCATCTAGCCACTTTTCCATTTAAATTATAGATGGATAGACATGATTTAATTTTGCTAGAGTAGTTATGAACTTGAAAATATTTGCTCATAACTAAAATCCATTCCTCAGCTTTCTCCCATGTGTTCATCTCTCCTTCAAAGGTTGGGGATTTTATTTTTCGGAACTCTCCCTGGATATTGTCAGCATTTCTCAGTTTCTTTCTTCATGGAGAAAGAGAATCATCATTAGAAAGACTGTGATAATCCCCTTCTAGAGGTTCAGGGGTATGTTCTTCTTTTCCTTCTTCTCTCGGTCTACTGGCTTGTTTATGATAAAATTATTTGTTGAACCTGTTTCTAGAATGTGTGGGTTTTCCCTGCGTGCTTCCTCCCATCATGTTTCACAGAAATGCTTCATTGATTGCTTGTTGTTCCTTTCTCTAATTCAAATTACATCCCTGAAACTTTGCAAGTATGCTTGGAGACTTTGTATGGTTTTCATTATATCATAATTTAATTCCACTACCAGTTCTACTTCCTGGGTGGGGGTATTCAACTTTCCTTTCCGGTTGTTGTCCTCTTCAATGTTCATGATCTGAATTGTTCTTTTAAAATCCTACAACTGCAAGTTTTAAATAACAGGAAAAATTTATGTTAGTTAACCAAATTTAAAAACATACTTTATTTTCCTTGCAATGAATGTCTGGTACACCCATTTGGTCTCTTACTGTTGAAACTGGGCTCAGATACCACTTCTAATGTCCCTAAAGTTTGAAAACAAAAAAAAATAGTAGGCTAGTCATTTACTTCCCGGACAGGACATTATTTTAACTTATTCGGAATGTGTCATACTTTCTTTCACTGCTCTATATTGTTGTAAGATGTTCTTAATTCCTTCTGTATGTTTTCCTGATCTGGTTATTAATGTAATGCTATGTTGTCGTTATGTTAATATATGAATTCGATAGTTACGTTACTTACTCATTGGTTATATTCTTTGATTATTGTTTATGAATAAATATGACTTAACTTGTATTGTCAAGGGGTGGGACTTGTTTCCCTTTTAAACACTTGAAAACTGACTATAATGGTGTCCTAAAGACATATTGTCTATACTGCTTGGATAGCGAATAAACTTACAGACCTATCACAGTAATTATTATTACGATTGTTTTACACAAGGTTGGGTTACTATGATATGTTGTACTGGTTACTATCATGGTTTATGAATTTACAACATTGATTTAATTACTTCTGTACTTTATCATTTTCATTGTATACAAGTTATATGGATTATCATATTATAACATGGTCCTTGGTTTATTAAAGTCCTTCTGTATAAGTTTGTAAACATAACAATATCCCTCCATGTAATATTTCATATGCCATGGATTATGGCTATACCCTATGTACATGATACGCATGCCTGGATTTATACGTTGCATGGTGATTAAACATGGCACTGCGTTGTGGGGTGATATGAAATATATACTTTGGGCTTTGATTTTTGGTAATGGAAGCAAGGACGGCGCATTTAATGTGCATGTCGAAACGTGGGTATCGATCTTAGGGATTGGAATAGCACGATGGTTTCACTCATTTTCAAAATGGTTGCATGAGCTTTTCCTCTGGTCTGCTATGTGGCATAGAGGTTTGGAGGTCAGATTTATTGGAAGGTATGTCTTCCAATCCGGTTTAGTAGCATTATATTGTTGTTCAGTTTGGTGTTTTTGGAATTTTCCTCATCATGGATTTGGTTTTGTTGCAAGTTTCAGGTTTTGGACAGCATGGGTCGTGGGTCGTGGGTCACCCTAGGGCCAACACAATACCCATTACGAGTAATCCCTTCTGTAACAAGTTTAAAACTTGTTCCTTCTCTTGTGTGGGTGTCGTGAGAGATCTTGAAGTTCGTCATTGGTTGAATGCTTAGTTTGGTTTTAATGGCTGGAATTTGGAAAGGGGTTGTCTGTAAAAATTATGTAATCCATCCAAATATGTGTTTATGACTTGGGATTTTTATTTGGGTTTGGCACCTTCACTCTAATACTAAATGAATTTTTGTTTTTGTAAAAGAATAATTTGTTCAGTGTTGTTGGCCATAGTGAATACTTACAGGATCTGCAATTTGTAAATGTGTTTATGTCTTGGTAATGGCGACAACACCATTTCTTGGTATCGTGCAAGGCCTTGGATACATGACTGTGTAAATTCTTATTTTGATTTATAATGGTCATTTTGTAGAACATTTGCATATTGTGTGTATCATGGTTATCATTCTTGGTTTGGGTGATAGTTTGCCTCTATGTAGATTTGCATTTCTTGTTTCGTTATTTGTATAGATTGTTAACATTGTTAATTTTTGTCTTTGGAGCCTTGCCATAGATGGAAATGGTGTTAGCGCCATCTAAGAAGCGACTGTGTAAAATATGAAGGAAATGTTGAAATTGTGGTTTTAATTCTTACCTATGTATTTAGTTTTAAATGGCCATAACCATGGGTTTTACCCTGCTGCTAACTCTTGTGGCTATTTTATTAGAGTTGACAGAGGATTTAATGGGTTTAAGTTATTGTTTTATTGTCTTCATACAAATGGTCATGATCCATGAGATGGTTACAGTGTATAAATTTCAACTTGGTAAATGAGTTTATTAGCGTGGTTTGTGTAGTTGATAACTGAAACATTACCACGTTTTGTAGGATGATAGCGAATCTTATAGGATCTGATGTGGTGATTTTTAAATGTATTAAGGTGGACTCCATATATTAAGGTGGACTCCATAGGATTCAATCCTGGGTCACAATGGTTGGAAACGATGATTATTATAATGACTTGTTTGGGAATCCATTTCCATAGGATTCGATCCTATAACCTCTGCTTATTTATGCGATATTTTAATGAGTTATGTGTATAAAATTATGTTGACTTATTATGCAAAAGTTTTCCTATGTTATATGATTTGGATAAATGTATTTTGTATATTAATTATATGGTTTGGTATTTATGATTGAGAATTATTTTGTGTTTAGTAATGTTTATTTATATCCTGTAACTTCATACCATTAGATGGTATCGATGGCTTTAGTTTGTCATTTATCTTCTTATTCTACTTATATAAATAATGGAAATGATTTGTTTCTTAGGTTTTGTTTTAATATACTTTCATGTAAGGTGCTTATAATTATGTTTTGTTTTAAATATTACACCAATACTATAGATACTAGTTATGCTTTTTTATTTTACTATAATGGTGTCCTAAAGACATATTGTCTATATTGCTTGGATAGCAAATAGACTTGCATACCTATCTCAGTAATTATTATTATGGTTGTTTTACACAATGCTGGGTTACTAGGATATGTTGTACTTGTTACTATCATGGTTTATGAATTTACAACATTGATTTAATTACTTCTGTACTTTATCATTTTCATTGTATACAAGTTATATGGATTATCATATTATAACATGGTCCTTGGTTTATGAAAGTCCTTCTATATAAGTCTGTAAACATAATAATATCCCTCCATGGAATATTTCATATGCCATGGATTATGGCTATACCCTAAGTACATGATACACATGTTTGGATTTATATGTTGCATGGTGATTAAACATGGCACTGTGTTGTGGGGTGATATGAAATATATACTTTCGGCTTTGATTTTTTGTAATGGAAGCGAGGATGGCGCATTTAATGTGCATGGGGAAACGTGGGTCTTGATCTTAGGGATTGGAGTGGCATGATGGTTTGGCTCATTTTCAAAATGGTTGCATGAGCTTTTCCTCTGGTCTGCTATGTGGCGTGGAGGTTTGGAGGGTGAATTTATTGGAAGGCATGTCTTCCAATCTGGTTTAGTAGCGTTAAATTGTTGTTCAGTTTGGTGTTTATGGAATTTTCCTCATTATAGATTTGGTTTTGTTGCAGGTTTCAGGTTTTGGACAGCATGGGTCGTGGGTCGTGGGTCACCCTGGGGCTAACACAATACCCATTACAGGTAATGCCTTCTGTAACAAGTTTAAAACTTGTTCCTTCTCTTGTGTGGGTGTCATGAAAGATCTTGAAGTTCATCGTTGGTTGAATGCTTAGTCTGGTTTTAATGACTGGAATTTGGAAAGGGGTTGTCTGTAAAAATTATGTAATCCATCCAAATATGCGTTTATGACTTGGGATTTTCATTTGGGTTTGGAGCCTTTGCTCCAATACTAAATGAATTTTGGTTTTTGTCGAAGAATACTTTGTTTAGTGTTGTTGGCCATGGTGAATACTTATAGGATCTACGATTTTTAAATGTGTTTATGTCTTGGTAATGGAGACAACACCATTGCTTGGTATGGTGCAAGGCCTTGGATACATGACTGTGTAAATTCTTATTTTGATTTATAATGGTTATTTTGTACAGCATTTGCATATTGTGTGTATGATGGTTATCATTCTTGGTTTGGGTGATAGTTTGCCTCTATGTAGATTTGCATTTCTTGTTTCGTTATTTGTATAGATTGTTAACATCGTTAATTTTTGTCTTTGGAGCCTTGCCATAGATGGAAATGGGGTTACTGCCATCTGAGTAGCGACTGTTTAAAAAATGAAGGAAATGTTGAAATCATGGTTTTAATTCTTACCTGTGTATTTAGTTTTAAACGGCCATAACCATGGGTTTTACCCTACTACTAACTCTTGTGGCTATTTTATTAGAGTTGACAGAGGATTTAATGGGTTTAAGTTATTGTTTTATTGTCTTCATACAAATGGTCATGAGCCACGAGATGGTTACAGTGTATAAATTTCAACTTGGTAAATGAGTTTATTAGCGTGGTTTGTGTAGTTGATAACTGAAACATTACCATGTTTTGTAGGATGTTAGCGAATCTTATAGGATCCAATGTGGTGATTTTTAAATGTATTAAGGTGGACTCCATAGGATTCAATCCTGGGTCACAATGGTTGTAAACGATGATTATTATAATGACTTGTTTGGGAATCCATTCCCATAGGATTCGATCTTGTAACCTCATCTTATTTATGTGATATTTTAATGAGTTATGTGTATAAAATTATTCTGACTTATTATGCGAAAGTTTTCCTATGTTATATGATTTGGATAAATGTATTTTGTATATTAATTATATGGTTTGGTATTTATGAATGAGAATGATTTTGTGTTTAGTAGTGTTTATTTATATCCTGTAACTTGATTTTGTGTTTAGTAGTGTTTATTTATATCCTGTAACTTCATACCATTAGATGGTATCGATGGCTTTAGTTTGTCATTTATCTCGCTATTCTACTTATATAAATAATGGAAATGATTTGTTTTAATATACTTTCATGTAAGGTGCTTATAATTATGTTTTGTTTTAAATATTACACCAATACTATAGATACTAGTTATGCTTTTTTATATTACTATAATGGTGTCCTAAAGACATATTGTTGATATTGCTTGGATAGTGAATAAACTTACAAACCTATCTCAGTAATTATTATTACGGTTGTTTTAAACAAGGCTAGGTTACTAGGAGATGTTGTGCTGGTTACTATCATGGTTTATGAATTTACAACATTGATTTAATTAATTATGTACTTTATCATTTTCATTATATACAAGTTATATGGATTATCATATTATAACATGGTCCTTGGTTTATTAAAGACATATTTTTGATATTGCTTGGATAGTGAATAAACTTACAGACCTATCTCAGTAATTATTATTACGGTTGTTTTAAACAAGGCTAGGTTACTAGGAGATGTTGTGCTGGTTACTATCATGGTTTATGAATTTACAACATTGATTTAATTAATTATGTACTTTATCATTTTCATTATATACAAGTTATATGGATTATCATATTATAGCATGGTCCTTGGTTTATTAAAGTCCTTCTGTATAAGTTTGAAACATAACAATATCCCTCCATGGAATATTTCATATGCCATGGATTATGGCTATACCGTAAGTACATGATACACATGTTTGGATTTATATGTTGCATGGTGATTAAACATGGCACTGCATTGTGGGGTGATATAAAATATATACTTTGGTCTTTGATTTTTGGTAATGGAAGTGAGAATGGCGCATTTAATGTGCATGGGGAAACGTGGGTCTAGATCTTAGGGATTGGAATATCACGATGGTTTGGCTCATTTTCAAAATGGTTGCATGAGCTTTTCCTCTGGTCTGCTATGTGTCGTGGAGTTTTGGAGGTCGGATTTATTGGAAGGTATGTCTTCCAATCCGGTTTAGTGGCGTTATATTGTTGTTCAGTTTGGTGTTTCTGGAATTTTCCTCATCATGGATTTGGTTTTGTTGCATGTTTCAGGTTTTGGACAGCATGGGTCGTGGGTCGTGGGTCACCCTGGGGCTAACACAATACCCATTATGGATAATCCCTTCTGTAAGAAGTTTAAAACTTGTTCCTTCTCTTGTGTGGGTGTCGTGAGAGATCTTGAAGTTTGTCGTTGGTTGAATGCTTAGTTTGGTTTTAATGGTTGGAATTTTGAAAGGGGTTGTCTGTAAAAATGATGTAATCCATCCAAATATGCGTTTATGACTTGGGATTTTTATTTGGGTTTGGAGCCTTCACTCCAATAGTAAATGAATTTTTGTTTTTGTAAAAGAATACTTTGTTTAGTGTTGTTGGCCATGGTGAATACTTACAGGGTCTGCAATTTGTAAATGTGTTTATGTCTTGGTAATGGTGACAACACCATTGCTTGGTATGGTCCAAGGCCTTCGATACATGACTGTGTAAATTCTTATTTTGATTTATAATGGTCATTTTGTACAACATTTGCATATTGTGTGTATCATGGTTATCATTCTTGGTTTGGGTGATAGTTTGCCTCTATGTAGATTTGCATTTCTTGTTTCGCTATTTGTATAGATTGTTAACATCATTAATTTTTGTCTTTGGAGCCTTGCCATAGCTGGAAACAGTGTTACTACCATCTGAGAAGTGACTGTGTAAAATATGAAGGAAATGTTGAAATCGTGGTTTTAATTCTTACCTGTGTATTTAGTTTTAAACGGCCATAACCATGGGTTTTACCCTGCTGCTAACTCTTGTGGCTATTTTATTAGAGTTGACAGAGGATTTAATGGGTTTAAGTTATTGTTTTATTGTCTTCATACAAATGGTCATGAGCCACGAGATGGTTACAGTGTATAAATTTTAACTTGGTAAATGAGTTTATTATATTGGTTTGTGTAGTTGATAACTGAAACATTACCACGTTTTGTAGGATGATAGCGAATCTTATAAGATCCAATGTGGTGATTTTTAAATGTATTACGGTGGAGTCCATAGGATTCAATCCTGGGTCACAATGGTTGTAAACGATGATTATTATAATGACTTGTTTGGGAATCCATTCCCACAGGATTTGATCCTGTAACCTCTGCTTATTTATGCGATATTTTAATGAGTTATGTGTATAAAATTATGTTGACTTATTATGCGAAAGTTTTCCTATGTTATATGATTTGGATAAATGTATTTTGTATATTAATTATATGGTTTGGTATTTATGAATGAGAATGATTTTGTGTTTAGTAATGTTTATTTCTATCCTGTAATTTCATACCATTAGATGGTATCGATGGCTTTAGTTTTTCATTTATCTCATTATTCTACTTATATACATAATTGAAATGATTTGTTTCTTAGGTTTTGTTTTAATATACTTTCATGTAAGGTGCTTATAATTATGTTTTATTTTAAATATTACACCAATACTATAGATACTAGTTATCCGTTTTTATTTTAATATATAGGTCTACTGGAAATATGAAATCTTCCAGTAGAAACCATATATAAATATATATATATATATGCTCTATTTGAAGTAGTTATAGGTCATTGGAACATAAATTTAAATCTAGGAAATAAAATACAGAAATAAATTTGGAAGGACAATACCCTAAAGTATTCTTCAACAGGAAATAAATTGAAGACATAGATTTAGAAATAAAACATAAACCCTTAATTTATGGAGAAGGGATAAAATATCATAAATGAACTAGTGAAAAACATCCTTCAATACTTAACCAGAAAATCTACTAGACATGAAAGGGAGAAATAAAGAACCTCATACCTGCAAGGTGAAGCTATTTCCATGGCTGAAAACTTGCACACTCAATTACCCATCCTTAAAAAATTCACAAGAAGATCTCAGCTCTGCATAGATAACTAGAAAACTTGGGAACTACCACGTTCAACCCAACCATGACTCAGAACCGTTCCTGGTTTCAGTCCATACCCCCCCAAGATGGTTCCAACATGAAAGTAGCTTAGAGCTCCTAAGGTAAGGATTCCCTAACTGGGATATGAGGTTCGGAATCAGCTCTCCTTTATTCTCTTAGGAAAATGTTCTCCAAGAACACTGTTGAGAATAATCAGGCAAGATAATGAATCACCAAAAATATGGAACATCCCCGAGCCTCTATTTGGCTTGGGTCTTTATAGGAATACTTTTTAGTCAAAGGGGAAGCTAAATCAAGAATCATTTGATTTCTTGATTTAACCCTTTTATTTAATTTAGTGACTTTTAATTTTTAAGGTGGTTACGTATACTAGGGTAGGAAATTCTAAACATACTTACATGTTGGATTCCCTCATATAACATGGTAGTTATTCAGCACTTGATGAGATACACAAATTCAAAATTTCATTTAATAAATTATAAATAAGTCATATGAGATCAATATTTTACTCGAGTCATTTTCGCTCAACGTAATTAATTCTTTTCAGTAACTCCTAGCACTTATCTAGAGCCCATACTGAGCGATAAAAAATAGGGAGTTATAAACTTAGTGCAATTCTAGAGCTCCTCTCTCAACACTAATGTTAGGATGTACTTGTAGGATACACCTAGGGATCTAATGGCCAAGGATACGATGTTCCACAACTTATGATCAACATCCACTTGGAAGGCTCCATGGCTTTGTGAGGACCCTGCAGCAAATAATTAATCAAAATACACGATATAGCAGCATAACTCAAAATCACTTTTATATTAATCGCAGGCCACTTCGAGGGGGCAACCTCCTTTGAGCAAGCTCAATACAAAATAACTTCACGGTGCCTTCCTTGGACTCAACACACACTTATATACTAAAAATAGGCGCCAATACTATGGGTCAAAACCATGGGCCAATATAAACTATGGATCAACAAATGCTACAGGTGGCTTACAAAGCATATGCGCCCAAAAACAATAACACAAAATATGGATCAACAATTACTATGGGACGACTTACAAAGCATATGCGTCCAACAACAATATACTAACACGGTAAATAGAAGGATTGACATGGGTTCCTAACATCCCCTTCCCCTTAGAAAAAGCTTTGTCCTCAAAGCTTTAGATGTGGAAATTGTCGTTGAGTCTGAAGGAGTGGTTCCCACGTAGCATCCTTGGGCTGCATTCCATGCCATTGAATTAAGACCTCTATGATAGAGTGAGAGCGAAGCTGACGAGTGCACTTATTGAGGACAGCCTCCGGCTCTAAAAAGATGGATCCTTCATTATCCAGTTCTGGTAAAATAGTTTGGCCTTTGATGTTGGTGCCAAGAACTTTCTTCAGACAAGAGACATGAAATACTGGATGAATGCGGGAAGAAGGCGGAAGTTCCAATTTAGAAGAAACAGATCCATTCCTCTGAAGAATCCTATATGGCCCATAGAACTTTTGAGTGAGCTTATGATGCCCTTTGAGTTTTAGTGAGGATTTCTTGTAAGGCTGGAGACAAATAAAAACCATATCACCGGCTTCAAAAGTGCGCTCAGAATGGTGCTGATCAGCTTGTTGCTTCATGCGATTTCTTACCATGTGAATATTTTCGCGCAAAATGCGAAGAACCTCATCGCGGTTTCGAAGGACCGCGTCAACTGCCTGAACTAGAGAACTGTTGGGGGTGTAAGGAAGAAGAACTGGTGGTGCCTAACCTTAAACTGCTTCATATGGAGTCATTTTAGAGGCAGTGTGGTAAGAGGTATTGTACCACCATTCAGCGAGAGGGAGCCACTTTTCCCACTGATGTTGTTGCTCAGAGGAGAAGCAACGAAGATAAGTTTCCAAGAATTTATTGATAATTTCAGTCTGACCATCCATTTGGGGGTGATAACCTAAACTCATATTCAGTTTGGTGCCAGTTTGGTGAAAGAGTTCTGTCCAAAAATGACTGGTGAAAGTCGCATCACAATCCAAGACAATGGAAGAAGGCATTCCATGAAGACAAAAGATCTAGTCCAGGAAAATTTGAGCAATAGAGGAGGATGTATAGGGATGGATGAGAGCACAAAAATGACTATATTTGGAGACGCGATCAAACACAACCAAAATCACAGTCTTCCCTCCAGATTTAGGGAGCCCTTCAATGAAATCCATAGAAATATCTGTCCATATCTGGGTAGGTATGGGCAAGGGTTTGAGCAATCCCGGAAGGGGTGTTGTTTCACCCTTATTGCGCTAGCAGGTATCACATTCAGCCACCATCTGTTGAATTGTCCTTTTCATGCCCTGCTAAAAGAAGTTGCGCCGTTCCCATTCATACATTTTGAGAAAACCAGAGTGCCCAGCTGATGGAGAAGCATGGAGTTCATAGAAGATATCTTGTTGAAGAGCTGTGTTCTGGGGAAGCACCAGATGACCCTTGTATCTCAGTGAAGCACCATCCCAAGAGTAATGTGGGACAACAGAAGGGTTGGTGTCCAAGCGTTGGATGATTTGAGATAATGAAGAGTCATTGACATAACCCTGTTGAACCGATTGCAACCAATTTGGAACAGGCATAGAAATAGTGGAAAGAGAACCGTGGTCATCAAATGTGCGAGAAAGGGCATCCCCCACAATATTGTCCTTACCCTTCTGATAAGTGATCTCATAGTCATAACCCATGAGTTTGCTAACCCATTTCTGTTGTGATGGGGAGGATACATGCTGTTCTAGGAAATATTTCAGACTCTGGTGATCAGTCTTGATGTAGAAATGATTCCCTAAGAGGTAGGGTCACCACTTTTGTACTGCATGCAAAATAGCCATCATTTCCTTCTCATATGTAGAGGTAGCTAAATTCTTACCGGAAAGGGATTTGCTAGTGAACGCAATGGGGTGTTCATCTTGAAGGAGAACATCACCAAGTCCATTGCCGCAAGCATCACTCTCAATAGTGAAGGGCTTGGAAAAATCGGGCATAGCTAGAACAGGTGTAGTACACATAGCTTGTTTCAGCTTGTCAAATGCACACTCAGTAACATGTGTCCATGTAAAAGCATCCTTTTTAAACAGAGCAGTTAATGGAGCTGCAATCTTCCCATAATCCTTGACAAACTTGCGGTAGTATCCAGTCAACCCCAAAAAACCACGAAGGCTCCTGAGTGTCTTAGGAGGCGGCCAATTGTTCATGGCAGCGATTTTGGCACGATCCACACGAACCCCTTGTGCTGAGATAATGTGCCCGAGATACTCAACTTCCTTTTGGCCAAAAACACATTTAGACTTTTTGGCATGGAGATGATGATCATAGAAAAGTTGCATTACAAGAGCCAGATGGTGGAGATGTTCATCCCATGTTTTACTGTAGATGAGGATATCATAAAAAAATACCAGAATGAATTTCCACAAATAGGGTCGGAATATTTTATTCATCAAGGCCTGGAATGTGGAAGGAGCATTAGTGAGACCAAAGGGCATGACCAAAAACTCATAGTGGCCATCATGTGTGCAGAAAGCTGTTTTAGGGATATCATCCTCATGAACCCGAATTTGATGATACCCAAAGCGAAGATCCAGCTTGGAGAAAAATTGAGCACCATGAAGCTCATCAAGAAGCTCATCAACAATAGGAATTGGAAACTTATCCTTGATGGTGAGGTGATTAAGTGCTTGGAAGTCAATGCAGAGGCGCCATGACCCATATTTTTTGCGGACAAGAAGAACTAGTGAAGAAAAGGAACTTGTGCTTGGGTGAATAATACCTTGCTTCAGTAAGTCCCTAACGAGGAGTTCAATCTCTATTTTTTGGTGAAATGGGTAGCGATAGGGCCTGATGTTGGGAGGAATGCTTCCAGGAAGGATCTGAATACGATGGTCCTCTGGTCGTGAAGGTGGAAGTCCCACTGGTTCAACAAAAACATCTGTATATCGATCCAGAATTTGTTGGAGATCCAAAGGAGTAGTGGGGGCCGCTGATGGTTGCATTTGAATGGAATGGAGCTGAGCGATGACACCATGGGAACTCTTCTTAAGGAGTTTTTCCATGCGATGTGAACTGATGATGCTGAGAGACCCTGGTTGTAATCCTTTCAATGTGTGTTTGTGTCCATCGGGGGAGAACTGCATCCAAAGTTCAGCAAAATCCCATAATATGGGGCCAAGTGTATGCAGCCATTGAGCGCCCAAAACCACATCACATCTGCCTAAGGTCAAGGAAAACATGTCAGAGCGGAGGTTATAATCTCCCATAGAGATACACACATTACAAGACTTCCATTTGCAAGGTAAGGTGCCCCCATTGGCAACCATGACTTCAAAGTTGGAGTAAGGATGGATAAAACAATCAGCTTGTTTGGCGATCCAAGGGTCAATGAAATTATGAGTGCTGCCAGAATCAATGAGGATTGTAAGAGGAAGTTTCTTGAAGTAACCACGTACCCGCATTGTTTGGGGGGCAGTGACTCCAGCTAAAGCATGGAGGGATATCTCGGGCTGGTCGTCCTGAGATGGAGGGTCAGTAGGTGGCTCCTGAATGTCAACCGGAACATCCATTGTATCGGGAGCTTCTTCACCAATTTCAGAGGCAGGTGGAGAATCCACATCCAAGAGATAGAGCTTTTGTTGAACACATCGATGTCCCCGAGTGAATTTCTCATCACAATTATAACAAAGCCCTTTTTCTCTGCGTGCCTGCATCTCTGTTTCAGACAAATGCTTGATTGGACGTGAGCGAGGAGCGGGCGGAATGGGAGGTCGTTGAGAACCCATATTTCGGAAGGGAACAAAAGAGGATTTGGAGCGCTGTTGGGCTGCCATCTCTGATTACTTCATAGTTCTAGACCATGTCCAAATCATTTGTCTTTATCAATTAATTGAAGGATATGATTGGTGACCCCTCTCTCTATGCTTACGCTCGAGGATAAGCCAATCTGTATTTTCATAGATCCGATCTTGTTTTGTTTGCATTTGATTTTCTAAAGGAAATGAAGGTATGAAACATGACTTCTCTCTCCCAATGATTTGAATGGAAATTTTTAACACTCAGACTCGCACCTAAGGTTGTAGAAGGTGGATCCTGAGGTAACAACAAAACCACTTTAAGACGGGAGAGTTGTACTCTTTCTTTATAGAGAGGGATCTCTTACAACAATATTTATCAAGCTCATATTTAAAGATAAAACAGATTCAAGTTGAGTTCATGGTTGAAACAAGAAAAGCATACTTGGGCTATGGAGTCACAATTATCAAATGATACAGAGCAATTTGCACAGGAAATGTCTGCAAAAGAAAGGTAGTACTTCGGTTACAGTCAATATATTTTTTGTCTAGTCGAAAATGAGGAAAGATGACATTCCATTAACACGGAGCACTAGTTAGATGAATTATGCATTAACTTTAGTAGAAATAATATGTGAATATTAGAGACGATAGACAGAGGATAGCGAAGTATGAATTCTGAAAACTATCACACACTTATCTAAAATATGAGAGAAAACATAATTGAGAGATTAACAAGAAAGAAATGCACATAAAGAGAAGAAATCATAGACTATAACAGAGAAATACAAATGAATTTTTGCATTCAAAGACCAGCATCCGGCTCTGCAACTTTTGTGAAAATGGATCAAAATTACATAAACGCAAAGGGTCTCATGGGTTCCAACCCTTTCTTCCTCTGCTGAGAAACTTATAGTGTCTTAGACCCCCGAGAAAAACTTCAAAATAGCGCCAAAATTAGTTACAAATTGAGAAATAAACTTGTAACAAACTGTAGCATGGCGTATTTTCCACGGTTTACATAAGATGGAAAATGATGGGGGCAATGCGCATGCTGGATTTAAAACAACAATATGTCTTCAGGATCCTGGCTTGCTTGATCGTCCTATAACTCTCTTTGATCCTCGTCATGCTTAGGTATGTCCTCACTAGCGCAACTTGCATTTATTTTTTCGTAATTTTCAATTGTCTTCCATTGATTAGCAGCTGGAATCTCCAGAATTATCATACCCTTATCCAATACACTAAGCTCCACATTTTCAGGATAAGAAAACTCTGAAAATTGGCTACATATAGCCTTTACGTCAAAAAACATTTCGAATTCTCTACTTAATTTGTCAATCACAGTTTTACCTGACATGGATTGTTGTAGCATATCATCAAACAATCTATGATCTTATCTACAATTGATTAACCTGTCATGGTACTCCTTTTGAGACAACATTGGCCCTTTCTCTTCCCAAAAGAAAGGAATCCCTCTTTTGAATAAAGGATTAAAATTTTTAATGAATTCTTTAACCTTATTATGCATAACATCAACCTTTGCTTGAACTGTTTCCAAATGATGATGTTTATTTACCACTTTTATTTCCCATGTGATGACCAAAACTCTATCATGGATATTTGCTTTCCTGGTGTCTTCTTATTTCAAATTGTTCAAGAAATTGATTGCATTATTAGTTGTGTCCATGGAATTTTTGTTCAAGTCTTGTTTTGGCATCTGAACATTTTTTATAGCTTCTTATGTAACAATTTATTTATCTAGAATAAAATCTAAATAGGGAAGCAACTAGGCTCCTTCTGCTATCAGTACATCCCAGATAAGATGTTTTCTCCTTGTAGGGCTTCCTGGCCTAAAACCCGTTTGGCCAATTTGTTGTTATTTTCTATTGGCTCTCCACACTTGTCTTCTAATATATTTCTATCATTTTCTTTATTTTAAGACATGTGTTCCAAGTCTTTGTTTTGTTTCTTTAAAGCAGTGATTTCTAAAGCCTTAAGACTCACCTGAGACATAGCTTGAGAAACAGAGTCTGTACCAAATTATACAGAAGTTGAAATAACTAGAACTTGTTTTTCCTCATCCTTTTCCTTTAGTTCTTTCAATTCCTTTTCCAACACTACTTTCTTTGTTTCAAAAACTTTTTCTTTTTCATCCTCAAGTCCTGCATCTCTCTCCCACTACTTCTCCTTTTCTTCAAATTTAAAAAATCTTGCCCTACAATTAATCAGTTCAGTATTCATAGCTTCCTTTTCCTTTTTGATTTTGGTCAGGGCAAAAGTTTGTATGAGCTAAGTAGCAGGGATACTCAACTTCTTCTTTAACAATTGGATTGCATTCTCTTTTTCCCTAACAATTTCTATGTGGCAGCCCCTTTATCATCCTGGCTGTCTGCCACCAATAAATCCACCTGAAGCTTCTTTATATGTGCTTAGTGGGCCTTATTCTGAGCAAGTCCTCCACTCATTTCTTGCTTGATTGCAACTTTGACACCTGTAATGTTGCTTGTAACATATTGGTGTAAATGATATCTCTTGTCTCTCTATGTAAATGGATCATATCAGTAGTAGGAATATTATTCAAGTATATCCTCAACTCGACCACATTATTTCCTGTAGTCACTGCCAAGTTTAAGGTGTCTTTTGCGTGATCCCTAACAGTCACCAGGGATACATCATGACTAGGACGTTCTTTTACTTCATCATATAATTTCATCTTTTCATCAAAGGTATTTTCACCTACGTATTTATATTTATCTAGCAATTCAGTTCGATACTTGTACTTATTAGCAGCTCCTTCAGGGACATTATCAAATGTGTACTCCTATATTTCAAAGGTTGGGACTTTGACCTTCACACTTTTCTTTCTTCTTCCAATATTTGCAACCTGTAAAAGCTTTCCCAGATTTTCAATCTTTAGTTTGTTGGGTGTTCTGGAAGTATCCTCCTCGTCTACATCCGTCGCCTCTGCGCAATATCTCTTATTAATATTTTCTAAGAAACTGACCAATGGAGTGATATGGGTACCTGCAGCAACAATACTAGAAATATCTTGTTGAGGAGGAGAACCCCCTAGTGTAGGTGAAACTGAATCTCTTGCATATCCTCACCATCATTACTATCATTGGGATAGTCTGTCCAATTTGCTTCCTCAAACAACCCTGCCACCTCGGAATGCTAAAATGGTTTGTTTTATTTTCTTGTCTCCTATCTAAGATGATATGGTGTGGTTCATAATTGATTGAACCTTCCCTTGAGAATCCCATTTCTCTGAGCATGCTTTCAATTGCTAGAAGGGATTATTTACTCTTAATTGTAACAGGACCAACTTCCCATGGAAGTTTGATCCCTGGAGGCTTCTTATAGCTCAAGAAATGCCCATCTTCCACTATTAGCCTTTGTCTAATCAATTCTAATGCAAATACCCTCATGGTCAAGAATGCTAGTAGGACATAAGGTTGGTGAGAAAATCCATATACCTTAATCACTTTATTGTGTTTAGAAAGGAACCAATATCCTACTCTTCTTTCAGGTGATAACTGCAATAACTCTTTTATTTTTGGTAGGACTCTGGAAAATTTCTCTTGAAATAAAACATTATATACTAGGGCTATAAGAAAATTCATAAACTTGCAATAATATTTAATCATATCCTTCATTATAACCATCTCTTGGACTTGTACATTATCCTCATTAAATGCTAAAAACATCCTTATCAAAAAATTATGAACCTGATAGTTATAGTCTTGTGGAAGTTTATTAGCTAAGAACAAATGTTTTGAGCTAAAAACTCATCAAATTTAAGACTTGATGACTACATGGAATGACTCAATGATTCAAACCCTACTTGATCGATGTTAAGGGTGAATATTAGGCTCAATAAGGGTTTCGTGACGAATTCATTCGTATCCATACATAAAAATTGACTCGCCAGTGTTATCAGAGACTATGTTACCTCATTGAACAAGTTGTAATCAATTGGAAAAGTGTGGATTAGCAACTGACTCTTATGTTTTCAATAGGATTTGAAGAAATATTCTTTTTTCTTGACTGGGGCCTCTCAGAAAAACTGGAGTAGGTATTCTTCTTTGTATTCTTTAGACATTTGGGCAAAATCGATGGGGATTAGCAAAGTGTTTTTGATGACAATGGATTTTATTGGACATAGGATCTTAGTCCTAGATGCATCCATTATAACCCCTTCAGAAGGAGAGTAGTTACTGGCTCACCATTCGACGAACTATGGGAAATTAGGGGTTTTTTCAACAGAAAAATAAAAGAAATATGAACTAAATACTCCATGAGTATCAATTCCCTCATTTTATAGGATTTTCAATTTCCTTTTGTAGTTCTCTACATTATCATTCAGTAGGATAGTGTCAAATATTCTAGAGTCTTTATCCTCTAGGGATTCTTCAACATTCTAGTACTCGGGACTCTAAACTTCTAAAAACTCCACTTCAACGATGAAAAAATTATTTAGCATAGAAATGAACGTACCAGGTTAGTTGACAGCTTGGTTTGGGGGTTTGTCCACAGTGGCACTTTATGCACAGTTTGAAACCTCACTTTTTGATGCTCTAGAAAAAAAAAGGTTTGAATCCACATGTTGGAATTTATACTATTTTATTTCCCCTATCGATCATGCATCTTTTCTGGACAAATGGAGCTTTATCCGTAGATCTGGGACCTTTTATTCTAATCCCTTTAATCTTTATCACTGGTTACTCATATTGTCTCGTTCCCTCTATGTCACCCTTCAATCTCATCCTTTGATATAGAAAAATCCCCAAATCAGAACCATCCATTCGTGGCTTCAACCTCCCTACTGAAATCCTTCTTTCTCACTCTTTGAAATCATGAAATCCCTGTCAACAGTTAATCTGGACCTTACCTCATCTGGGTCATCAAAAGATGGGGTCATTCACCATTCTACTGGAATCCAAACTATATTCCTTTGTGTACCTCACATCTGTGGAATTGATCTCATCCATTGATCAAAGCCATCTTACATCTCCCTCGTTCAAGGTGGAGGAGCCTACCAAATTCTGCCAATTTTAAAAGTGATTCCTTTTGGGCATGTACAGCCAGCGAAATCATTCTCCACCACAGATATTTATCTGAATTGATCTCCATCATTGAAACGTTCCCTCTCTTTAAACCATTCTGCATATTTGAAATGCGGTCTTCCATGAGCACTTTAGATGAGTAGAATTTACCTCTGTCGCTGATCTAAACCATCCTCGATCTTGGCCCTTGAAACATGCCGGTGTTTAAGCAATTTTGCAAATCCAAGAATCCTTTTTCATCGTGCACTTTAGATCTGCAAAATAGATTTCTTCTATCGATCTGATCTGACCATTGATCATCATCGTCGAAATACAACCGTTTCCACATCATTCCCCTGATCTAAACATTTTATTCCTCTTCGCACACTCAAACATAGATATTATTTACAACCATGGATCATGTAGTCCTCTTCATCTAACAGGAAATGGTACCTGCGAGCTAACATGTTCTTGATTTTGCCAAAATTCTCAAACATGTTCTATTAAGCATTTATTTTCCTGCAGAAACTCATTATTATCCTCCAAGGTCATATGATATAAAAATTGGATATATCTAATTTCTCCTCTTACAAATCCAACTGCTTCTATCTATTTAGCACAAAAATAGCACTAACAAGTGGCTCCAGCTAGGGATGTTATCTTGCCTATGAGGTAGCAAAGAACTCGTAGACCAGGTACCAAATGCATTGGGTGGCTCTCCATATTTCAAACCTCAAAGTTTTTATTGTTGTTGTTTATGTAAAAAAAACAAAGAAAAGGGAACATGGCTACCCTTCTAGATCTTATGGCCTTCTCCTCGGGCTTCAAATCTATTGGTATCACCATTTGTAATACTTGAAAATAAAGAAATATATAGAACTATGATACAGGAGTTTACCTATTTCCTTCAGGTCAAATAACACTTGAGAAAGCTTCCATTTATTGGACCCCTTTCCACCAGATACCCATCCTGATGATTTATAGTGCAAGAATTCTCTCCTCTATGTGCTACAATGATATAAGGACTGACCCACATGTTGTCAAACTTTCGATGTTTCCCTTTTTTGTCACATCCCCAACCCTCCGACCCGCGAAGAGGACGCGACGAACATCAAGCATACGGGCAAACAGCCCCATGAACATAAACAAAAAAACAATGCTGAAATTAAAATCTTATCCTAATGCATACAAGGATGCATAGTTCATCAACATACACAGTTACTCAATAATCAGCGGAAGCAACACACACATACGTTTACAGCATTCACCTGTTCATCATGATTATTTAATTGACATCAAATATATAATTTCAGAGATGAAATATAGACAACAGACTTATCTTTTGGTGAAGAAATCATCCACAACCAGCTACGTCGCTGCAACGTTCCACCCAACCATAGGCCAGTGAGCTCATCAACCTCTCAGCAATGCTTCCACCCCCGAGGTGGGCATGATTCCTTAAGGACTAAGGGTCAATTGCAGGCTTACACATAGCCAAGGGGACACCAAATAGCCAAACCAAAACCGCTGGGTTTATCAGGCCATCAACAACTGGCCAAGACAGCACAGTCCGAAGACCAACCACTGCACACTGCAGACACACAGTCCCTTCACAGCCCTGTGAAGAAGGGCAAGGACAACCAGGGATAATCCCAAACAAAAGATGAGCACAACTCAAGTACACCAGACAACACAGAGTTGTTCTTGGCCCTAGCGTGGCCAAAACAACTTGGCACAACACCCAATCCAAGGTATATCAACAGCCACAAACATACGGTGGATGATAGCAGCAATTCACAGCCCCAAAACAGGGAATTTCAGCCAACAACACACACGATTTCCCCAATGGAGCGGCTGGGAAACATCACACAGCTCACAAAAACAGAGGAGGGGCCAACTCCCAGCATGGACAGACAAGAGAAGATTCAACCAACGGATTAGCAATCCTCAGTGGCCCAAAGTGAATTTGGACACAACAGCCAACAAAACTCACGGGGAAGACAACAACCCCAAAACATAATCAGGGGCACAAAGCATAGGGAAAAACATACCCGATTCCACTTTGTGGAAAAACATAAATGGCCACCGATTCGCAGCTCCTCTCCTAGCTGCGTGAGAAGGTATGTTCGCGAGAGAACAACTCGCTGGTCTCTACGCGAGGTGAGCAGAACAATGGCATGAGCGAGCGGATCAACCGGCCCACGTGAGGAACGAACCGCCCATGGAGAGAATGGCGGTGGAGGAGAAGACCAGGCGCGTGAGGATATGAACCGACCTCTGCATGAGAGTGAACCCCCCTAGGGAAGAATGGCATCCTAGAGAAGATGGATGAATGGGAAAGAATGGAGTTGCTTGCCTCCTTACCCACATTTCCTCCAGCAATAACTGCCCTCAACAACTCAGCCATAACTGCCCCCAATAACAAAACCAAGGCATTAAAGAGGTTGAAGAGGTTGGGATGAGACAAAAAGGTGGCAAACAAGCAAAGGTGATAAAACATGGGTTTTCCCCCATAACTAAGGTTTGACATCCCCCACCCCTTATCCTTTGGAATCATGCCCTTTTCATTTAACGTTGCACTGCCGTAGCTGGTTGTGGTTTTAGTTTTAATTGGTGTGCATATTTACATGATGCCGAATTATAATGTGCCAAATGGCACGATAAACCATCGGCAACTATCTCCATTTCCAAACCACACACACAACCAAATCAATGGTGGGGCTTTTGCCTTGAGCTCCTCACCACGATTAATTACAATATATACATCATGCAAACGGGGTAAAAACCGGGGACATTACATTTTTCTTCGTGAGGGTCATCCCATTTCAAGACCAAGTCATCAATCAATAATTTTTCCTCTTTGACTCTTCTATCAAAAGTATTCTTCATTTTTTCTTGGTGTATCTATACTTTACCATAGGCTTTGTCTCTTAACTCATTCAATTCTATGAGTTGATCGATTCTTCCCTGCACGTGATTTGGTTCATCCTGTTGCTCCTATAATAGCCTCATGACTGGTACTCCCAAGGATGTTGGAAAGACTACTTCAGCTCAGTATACCGATTGGAATGGTGGCATCCCAATATCTCTTTTTTTGCTGACCATGTCCGCCAACAAAGCATATTTAATCTTTGTATGCCAGGCTCTCTTATTTTCCTCCAACATCTTCTTAATAATCCTCCACAAGATTTTATTTGCAGATTCTTCTAGCACGTTCCCCTATGGGTAATAGGTAATAGAATGGTTGAGGTTGATATGATATTTATGAAAAAAATAATCATTTTCTGTGATTTGAATGATACTGCATTGTCTATCACTATCCTCCTGGGGCATCAAAACCTAGCCAAAATGTTTTCTTCCAGAAAACACATGATCAACTCATTAGTAGCCCTCATAGTAGGTATTGCTTCATTCCACTTTGTAAAATAGTATGTGGCTGTCAAAATCCATCTATGTTGTCCAGAAGAGTTTGGGTTTATCTACCCAATGAAGTTTATCCCCCACTGTTGAAAATGTGCTTCCACAGATATTGGGTTAAGTTGGAACAAGTTTCTTCTTAACATCAAAAATATGGCATTGGTGTCACTTAGTGATCTATTTATAAACATCAGAAAATAATGAGGGCCATTAGAAACTACCTCTCAATTTTATTTTTTTTGGTTACTTTCCAAGAATGGTGTCCCACATAATCACCTTTATTAAACCCCACTATAGTCTATTGGGCTTCATTATCAAAAAGACAATTTCATAAAACACCACCTCGGTCTTTCCAATATAGATATTCATCCAGAATGCAAAACTTGGATGGTTTTAGCTTTACTGACCTTGCCCTTGTTTTTCTCAAGCCCGCGGGACCCTATAAATTTTGTAGTACATATACAATGTCATAATACCATGGGGAAATGGAGAAATCAGGAATTACCTATACCTTGATGTCTATCTGGATCGAATGACTCATCAAGAGATTTAGTTGCAAGGAATCACAGTTGGAATTTTTCATCATTTTTTGCCATTCGTTGACCTTTAATCAATTTGGTGGGTTTGATCTCAATGTTGTACTCTAATAACATAGCCATCCATTTTTCTCTTTTTCCTTCTGGATCAATGTGTGTGAGGATTCCTTTCACTACACTTATAGGAACATAAGAAATGATGTGTGAGTGAAGAACATAAACTCTGAAGTCTTTCCGATATTTGAATAGAGCATATTCTTGTTTCTCCATTATGTCATACTTCAACTCCCCGTCTCTTAACACTTTGCTGAAAAAGGCTATGGGTTGCTCTGCATTCTGATCATTCTTCTATAACATCACTCCAGCAATAGTGTGATCATAATAATAAGAAAATATTAAAACATCCTTGCTAAAATATGGTCTTATTAGAATTCGGTGCTTATATGATGGCTTGTTTTATATTTCTGAAATCCCCCCATGCCTCCAATGCCCACTTAATCTCGTGGTCCTTTTCCAACATGTTGGTGATATTCATTAGTATTTAAGAAAAACTGGGGATGAACCTTCTTAGAAAATTTACCTGCACAATTAAGTACTACACCTCCCTTTTGCTTCTTGATTCTTCAACTTTCTAGATTGTCGTGATCCTCTCTGGACCGGTCTTTATGCCATCCTTCGAAATGATGTGCCCTAACAATTTTCCTTCCTCTAACCCAAAGTTAGATTTCCTTGGGTTTAATGATATTCTGTATTTCTTACACTTCAGGAAATTTTTTTCCAAATGCCTGATATGCTCTCTGTCAGATCTAGAATACACAGTAATATCATCCATATAGACATCTGCAAATTTATCATTTTCTTATGCAAAGTCAATATCCATGGCATGTTGGAAAGTATCCCCTACATTCATTATCCCAAAGGGAATCTTAGCATACATAAAAGTACCCCATGGTGTAGTGAAGGAAGTATTCTCTTGATCTTCAGGTAAGACCTTTATCTGATTGTACCCAGAAAAACCATCCATGATGGAAATCCTCTTAGACCCTACCATTGTCTGCAAAATGTGTTCAAACTTGGGAAAAGGATAGTTAGCTTTCAAAGAGACTCTATTAATATTTCTGAACTCCATAAAAAGGACGATCTCATCGTTCTTCTTTCTAACTGGTACCACATTCGCAACCCACTTGGAAAACCTCAGAGTTACAATGATCTTGGTATTGAAAAATTTTATGATTTATTTCTCAATGACAGGAAACAACTTTGGATTAACTGTTCTAAGTTTCCATTTAAAATTATTTTCACTAAGTTTTATAGGGATGGTATTTTGTATATTGGAGTTGTCATACTCTTCAAGATATTCATAGCTCCATGCAAACATGTCCATGTGCCTCTTCAACAAATAGATATAATCTTATTTTTCTTTGGTGGGAAGATTCTTCGACGGCTTTTTGATCTTTGGGTTCTCTTGAGTCCCTATATTTTTATCCTCGATGACATCATCGTTAGGATTCATCTTTGGATTCTTAGCAGGATCAAGCCTTTGTGTATGATTTCCTTTCAACTGCATTATGTCCTTCCCCTTGAGGCAATCCTTGTACTTCATGTTTTCAACAACCCCTTTGTCATTGTATTCGACATCTTGAAACCCTTTAAGATTGTTGTTTTCATTATCCACCTGAGTATTTACAAGCTGACCAGATAATTCCAAAAATCTCTTAATATGGATATTATCTTCAAATACCTTCCAGTATTTGGAATTATAAGGTATGGAGGGTTTCTTTATAATCGCAACCTTATAATTCCTTTGGCCAGCAGTGGGGGTATGGATTTTCCATCGGCAACAACTAAGGAATCAACCACTATGTTCTCATATTTGGGGACTACTTTGATTGCATGCTTGGTAAAATAATTTCTGAACATATCCCACACTTCATTTTTATAGGCTCTCATTCTGGGATTCCTGGTTTGATAGCTGTCATTTACCTGATTTATTACTAGTTCTCATTCCCCTATGACTTGTATCATTTTGTCTCCCATATATTTCAAAGCATGCATCCCTAACAATAAAGCTTCAAACTCTACCACATTTTTAGTACATTCAAAGGTTAACTTATAACAAAAACTTTCAAAATCCCTGATGGGAGAAATAATTTACACACCTGCACCAACACCAACCTTAGCCACAAATCTGTCAAAATACATGGTCCATAGACCTTCATCTTTTTGTTTCTTCTCTAGATCTTCTTGTTTATTTGCAGACTCTTCTTCCTCCTACTCTTCAATAGGTGTATAAATTTCAAGATTACTGGGATAAACATCATTAAATAAAATTGAGGATCCCAAGTCACTATCAACAACATATATAGTATGATCATCGAGTTTGTCTTGGATGTTGACTACAAATGGAGATATTTTATCATTGTAAAACATTTTACTCCCTCCTTCCATAGGAATGGTGGCATAGGACATGTCCATTTGCATACTTCCCTTTAGCTTAGAAGTCGAAGACATTGACAACAACACACCAAATTTGGGAGGAATGTTTTCTACGACAAAGTCCATTACAACAGTTTTAGAAGGAAGTTTTGTTAAAGTCACTACCATATCTTTAATTAGTCCAAGACATTTTACATTCTTGGAATCAAAAGAGTACATATCTTTATAGGTTCTGGTAACTTCTAACCCTAATATTTATACTACTCCTTTTGGCATCATACTATGGGAGGCACCAGAATCCAACATGGCATTGTGCACACCCATATCATGGACATTTAGGATCAGGTAGAAAGGGGGGAATTCATCCTCATCTCCACTTTCAAGTTTATACCCAAACAAAATAGCGTGAGAATCATCATTTACTTCTAAGGTATCAGGTTAAAATTCTCCCTGATTCCTGACCGTGCATGTTATATTGTCTTTGTATTGTCTATTTCTTAGCAGCTCATTGAAAGGGATGGATATTTTTACCTTTGAAAGCTCTATTTGCAGGTTGAAGGTGGACACCATTTTTTCCATATCTATCAGTGTTGGTTGTTTGACTTGTCTTTTTTTTTCTACTTTATCAACAAGTTGTTTATGTACAATTTGTTCTTTTTGTTTTTCTTTTTTCTTATCAATGTTATCTTGACTACTAGAAGGCTGATTTGGATTGAGCCTTCCTTTATTGATAGTAACATCTCTATTCCTTAATTGAATTTTTCTTTGGACATGATCTATAGAGTGCAAGTACCCCCTTTGGTACTGTTCTCATTCTATCTCAAAATACTTATGAGCATCCTCTTGGGAATACATGTCATGCTCACTGAAATGATGGATTTGATCATCAGCTAGTTCTTCCTCACCTTCACCATCCACATAGTTTTCATGGAAAGGTGGTTGTATTTGCTGGTCATTTGGCTTTCTAGGATTCCTTATATCCCTCTTTCTGATCTCTAGGGGTTGAGGAGGATTGGGTCTTCTTAAATTTGGATTCCTAATTTGAGGCTCATTTTGCCCCTATTCAATGTCCTATTATCTACAGTCAATTTCTCCATCAACTTCTCCATTGTCTTCATCATCATTTCAAACCTCACATCAATAGAAGAAGCAGCAGAAACAGAAGGCCCTTCTTCTCTAATTTTCTTTCTTTCTACTTTCTACTTTATTTTTCCACTGGCCATCATGTTGGCTTCCACCTCAAAGGCATCTTGAAACATGACAGGAATATTAGTTGACTTCCTCTCTCTCAACAACAAGGAAAAGTCATTGTCAAAAGCATCAACATAGTAGAGTTTAGCAACCCCTTCTAATGGTTTGATATCAGTGGGGATAGAGTTTCACACCTTCATAAATATTATAGGAAAATTCATGAATAGATGCAAAACCTCCCTTCATCAGATCCTTATGCTGAGACAGCAGCTGCAGAGGACTTCTCTTATTGTCCCATATTTCTTGAAATGTAGCTTGGAAAGCTTCGAATGTACAAATGGATCTAGCAGGAAAGTATTTGAACCATTTCTTTGCCTCTCTAGACAGGCTTAGCACAAAATAAAATCATCTTAATATCATCATTATCTACCAGCTCCAGGTCCATAAGATCGTCAAACCTATCAACATGTTTTCTAGCAGGGAAATTTCCCTCCCCTTCATAGAATGGAATTTTCTGGGCATAACCTTGAGGAAGGTCATGCAACACAATGGGTAAAGCCAATGGGGCAAATCTAGCATCCATCGGTCGGGGTGGAAGTGAAAATATAGGAGGATCTTGGAATAATGGAGGGTTTTTGAACAATTGAGGGGATATTATGACAAAATTTATGAAAAGTAGGGTTTCTTGCACTCGTGTTCTCACAGCTTTGAAGGCTCTGCCAAAGAGAGTCAAGCAGATATGACTCTAACATGCAAGGGTTTAATTTTGTGGTCTTCAAGTTAGGCTCAGACTTAGACTTCAATAGTGATTTTTCAAAATTAGTTTCCCACACAGAATTTTGAATGCTATGAAATTCTTGAGTAGATGAATTTTCAAATTGAGGAATATCTAATTGGTTCTTTCCCTTATTTCTAAGTAATTTATTAGGGTTATCCACACCCTGTAATATTTCAGCATCAATATTTCCTCGTGTATGTGGCAGTGTGGAAGCCAAGATTCCTTTTGCAATTTGCTCAGAACCAATGTGGAGTCACCAAGGAAAAAATAAAACCTTATTCAACTGTCAGAGTCTCTGTTTTCCCACAGACACCCTTTCTCTTAGAATATTTGTCGTTCTCCAAGGGATGATTCACACTTTCGCTTCCTCGACAATTGTGCCACTTTGTTAGCACTTAGAATCACACCAAATTTTGTGGAAGGTGCAACCCTAGGTAACAACAAAACCAATTTAGGAGAGGAGAGTTGGATTCTTCCTTTCTAGAGAGGGATCTCTCACAAGATTATTTATCAAGGCCAGATTTGAAGATAAAATGAATTCAAGTTAAGTTCATGGTTGAAACATGACAAGCACAATCGGGTTATGGAGTCACAATTATCAAAAGATACAGAGTAATTTGGACAGGAAATGTCTGCAAAAGCAAGGTAGTACTTCAATTACAGTCAATATATTTCTAGTCTGGTAGAAAAAGAAAGAAATAGGACAGTCCATTAACACAAAGCACTAGTTAGATGAGATCTACATTAACTTTGGTAGAAATAATTTGTGAATATCAGAGACAATAGACAAAGCATAGAAAAGTATGAATTCTAAAAACTATCACACACTTATCTTAAGATATAAGAGAAAACATAATGGAGATATTAACAAGAAGGACATGGACATAAAGAGAAGAAATAATAGACTGTACCTGAGAAATACAGATGAATTTTTGTATTCAAAGAACAACATCTGAATCTGCAACTTTTATTTAAACATATAAAAATTACATAAATTAAAAGGGGCTCACATGTTGCAACCCTTTGTTCCTCTGTTGAGGGCATACTTATAATGTCTTAGACCCCCGAGACCAACCTCGAAACATCAACGAAATTAGTTACAAATTGAGAAACAAAATTCTAAGAAAGTATAGCATGGCATATTTGCCATGGTTTACATAAAACAGAAAATCATGGGGAAAACATGCATGCTGTATTTAAAAAAAAAATGCATCTTTGGGATCTTGGCTCACTTGATTGTCCTACAACTATCCCTTTAATCATTGTCGGGGTTAGCTATGTCCTCATTGGCGCAACTTGAATTTACTTTTTCCTTAATTTTAAATTGTCTTCCATTGATTAGCAGTTGGCATCTCCATAATGATCATCTTCTTAGACAATACACTGAGCTAAACATTTTCTAGATAATAAAACTCTGGAAATTGGGTACGTATAGCCTTGAAGTCAAACAACATTTCAAATTCTCCAGTTAATCTGCCAATCACGGTTTTACCTGACGGGAATTGTTTTAGCATATCGGCAAACTGTCTATGATATTGTCTGTAATTCATTAACTTGTCATGGTACTCTTTTTGAGACAACATTGGCCCTTTCTCTTGACAAAATAAAGGAATCCCTCTTATGAATAAAGGATTAAAAAGTTGAATGAATTCTTTAACATGATTATGCATAACATCAACCTTTTCTTGAACTATTTCCAAATTACGACAATTATTTACCACTTTTCTTTCCCATGTGATGACCAAAACTCTATCCTAGATATTTTTTTTCCTGATGTCTTCTTCTGTTAAATTGTTCAAGAAATTGATTAAATTATTAGCTGTGTCCATGGAATTTTTTTTCAAGTCCTATTTTTCTATCTAAACATATTTTCTAGCTGCTTATGTGACAATTTATTTATCTAGAATAAAATCTAAATAAGGTCAGAGCTTGGCCACTTCTGCTATCAACACATCCTATGTAAGATTTTTTTCTCCTTATAGGGATCATTTGGCCTCAAACATGTTTCCAAAATTTGTTGTTCTTTTCTATTAGTTCTCCACACTTGTCTTCTAATATATTTCTAGCCTTTTCTTTCTTTTCAGCCATGTCTTCCAATTCTTTGTTTTATTTCTTTAAACCAGTGATTTCTAAAGCCTTAAGACTCACCCAAGACATAGCTTGAGAAAGAGAGTCTATGCCAGATTGTACAGAAGATGGAATAACCGGCACTTGTTGTTTCTCATCCTTTTCCTTCAGTTCTTTCATTCCTATTCCAACTCTGCTTCATTTTTTTTCAAAATATTTTTCTTTTTCATCCTAGAGTCCTGCATCTCTCTCCCATAGCTTATCCTTTTCTTCAAATTTAAACAATCTTTCCATGTGATTAATTAGTTCATTATTCAAATCTTCCTTTTCTTTTTCTATTTCGTTTATCTCAAAGGTTTGTATGAGATGATTAGCTCAGATACTTAACTTCTTATTTTACAATTGGATTGCATTCTCTTTTTCCTTTAACAATCTCTATGTGGAATCCCCTTTATTAGCCTGGTTGTCTGCCATGAATTAATCCACCTGAAGCTTCTTTATCTATGCTTGGTGGGCCTTATTTTCCACCTTCTCTTTTCTTACCAAGTCATCCACTCTTTTATTTCCTGATTTCAACTTTGACACCTATAATTTTGCTTGTAACATATCAATGTAAATGATATCTCCTATTTCTCTATGTAAATGGATCATATCAGTAGTAGGAATATTCTTCAAATTCATCCTTAACTTGGCCACTTTATTTCCTATGATCACTACCAAATTTAAGGTGTATTTAGCATGATCCCTTACAGTCCACCAGGGATACATCATGACAAAGAAATTTTCTTACTTCATCATATAATTTCGTCTTTTCATCAAAGGTCTTTTCACCTACATATTTATATTTATCTAGAAATTTAGTTCTAGACTTGTACTTATCAGCAGTTCCTTCAAAGACATTATCAAATGTGTACTCCTGGATTTCGAAGGTTGGGCCTTTGACCTTCACATTTTTCTTTTTTCTCTTAGTATTTTCAAATTGTACAAGCTTTCTTGGCTTTTCAATCTTTAGTTTCTTCGGTGTTCTAGCAGTATCCTCCTCATCTACATCCATGGCCTCTGGGAAATCTCTCTTATTAATCTTTTCGGAGAAGCTGACCAATGGAGTGATATGGGTATCTGTAGCAACAATACTAGAAATATCTTGTTGAGGAGGAGAACCTCTTGGTGCAGGTGAAAGTGAATCCTCTTTCATATCCTTATCATCATTACTATCCTTGGGACAGCCTGTCCAATTTATTTCCTCACATAGCCCTTCCACCTCAAAATTCTCAAATGGTTTGTTTTTATTTGCTTGTCTCCTATCTGAGATGATATGATGTAGATCATAATTGACTGAAGCTTCCCTTGATAATCCCATCTCTCTAAGCATGCATTCAATCGCTGGAAGGATTTCTTTACTCCTAATAGTAAGAATACCAATTGTGCATGGATATTTGATCCCTGAAGGCTTCTTATAGCTCAAGAAATACTCATTTTCCACTATTAGCCTTTGTCTAATCAATTCTAATGCAAATACCCTCACTGTCAAGAATGATGGTAGGACATAAGGATGCTGAGCAAATCCATATATACCCTAATCACTCTTCTTTTAGGAGCCAATTTCCTACTCTTCTTTCAGTTGATAACTAAAATAACTCTTTCATTTCTAGAAGGACTCTGGGAAATTTTGCTTGAAAGAAAACATTGTTTACTGGGGCTATAAGAAAATTCATAAACTTGCAATAATATTTTCTCATCTCCTATGTTATAACCATCTCTAGGAGTTGTAGTTTATCCTCATTAAATGCTAAAAAAATACTCATAAGAAAAAACTGAAACCTAAAAGTTCGAGTATTGTGGAAGTTTATTAGCTGAGAACAAATGTTCTCATCTAAAACCTAGTCAAATTTAGCATGCGATTACTGCATGGACTGACTCAATGGTTCATACCCTACTTGACCGGTGCTAATGGTGAATATTAAGGTCAACAAGGGTTCCGTGATGAATCTATTCGTATCCATACCTAAAAAATTACTCACAAGGGTTATCAGTGACTGTGTTTCCTCATTGAACAAGTTCTAGTCAATGGGAAAAGGGTGGTTAAGCAACTGAGTCTGATGTTTTGAGCAGGATTTGAAGAAAGGTTATATTTGTTCGACTCAGGACTCTCAAAAAATTTGGAGTAGGTCTTCTTCTTTATATTCCTTAGACGTTTGGGCGAAATTGGTGGGGATTAGCAGAGTGTATCGGATGACAAGGGAGTTGATTGGACACTGGATATTAGACCTAGATGCATCCATCATTACCCAATCGAAAGGGGAGTAGTTACTTGTGCACCATTCAACAAACTCTGGGAAATTAGGGGTTTGTTCAATAGAAAAATAAAAGAAATATGAATTGAATACTCAATGAGTATCAATTCCTTGGTCTTTTAGGAATTTCAATTTTATTTTCCCGGTTTCTACATTATAATTTAGTAGCATAGTATCGAGTGTTTTAGAGTCTTTATCCTCTAAGGATTATTCAACAATATGGTACTTAAGACTATGAACTTCTAGACCCCCCACTTCAACCATGAAAAGCTAATTTAGTAGAGAAATGAATGTGCTAGGTCAGTTGAGAGCTTGGTTTGGAGGTTTGAAAATGGTGGCACTTTCTTCTCAATTTGAAACCTCACTTTCTGATGCTCTAGAAAAAAAAATGGATTGAATCCATGTGCTGGCCTTTATACTATTTTATTTCCCCTATCGACCATGCATCTTTTCCCACAAAATGGAGCTTTATCCCTAGATTTGGGACCTTTTAATCTGATCCCTTTAATCTTGATCGCTTGTTACTCATAGTGTCTCGTTCCCTCTACATCACCCTTCAATCTCCTCCTTTGATCTAGAAAACTCCCCAAATCTGAACCGTTCATTCGTGGCTTCCACCTACTTACCCAAATCCTTCTTTCTCACTCTTTGAAATGGAAGAATCCCTCTTAACTATTAATCTAGACCATACCTCATCTCGGCCGTCAAAAGGTGGGGTCGTTCACCATTCTGCTGGATTCCATACTATATTCCTCCGCGTACCTCACATCTGTGGAATTGATCTCATCCATCGATCAAAGCCACCTTACATCTAATTCGTTCAAGATGGAGGGGCTTACCAAATTCCACCAATTTTAAAAGTGATTCTTACCGAAAATGTACAACCATTGGAATTGTTCTCTACCGCAGATATTTCTCCAACCTGATCTCAATCGTTGAAACATGCCCTCTCTTTAAACCATTCCATAGATTTGAAATGCAGTCTTCCATGGGCACTTTAGATCAACGAAATTTACCTTCACTGCTGATCTAAACAGTCCTCAATCCTGACCATTGAAACTTGCTCATGTTTAAGTGATTTCTCAAATCCAAGAATCCTTTTTCATCGTGCATGATATGTGAAATAGATTTCTTCCATCGATCTTATATGAGCACTAATCGCCACCATTGAAATACAACCCTTTCCACATCATTCTGCTAATCTAAACATTTTCTTCCTCTTCACACAGTCAAACATAGATATTGTTTACAACCGTGGATCCTGTTCTCCTCTTCATATAATGGGAAATGGTACTTGTGAGCTAATTTGCTCCTTTTGCCAAAATTCTCAAACTCGTTCTCTTAATGCTTTCATTTCCTCCAGAAACTCATTAATATCCTCCAAGGTCATATGATATAAAATTTGGATAGACCTTATTTCTCCTCTTACAGATCCAACCCCTTTCATCTATTTAGCACAAAAACAATGCTAACATAAATGTTAAAGCCTGCGATCTGAATGGTAATTATTTTAGTTCATTTCCTAACACCAATTTGAATGTTTTAGTGTTAAATAGAAATGTGATTTCCTACAATCTGAATGATAAACATTTACAACCATTGATTTTATAAACCGATTTATAAATATGTATAGGTATATATCACTTGTGATTCGTCACCCAGCTCGGGGGTGATTCTAAGCGGAATAACATATGACAGATAGAGTCAATGGTTGGGAGGAAAGTTGTTGGAAACCTTTCATTCGCGCAATTTCTTTTCACATTTGAGTGGTAAGGCTATAAATATTAAAATTGATTATAGAAATATTCTATCATGTTATTATGTGGCTTACATTGCTAATGGACTACCTTGAATTATGATGCTATTATGTACATTGAATTAACATGACTTGCAAAGTGGTGGTTGGAGGGAATGTGTTCCCATGGGGGAAATGCATTACACTAACCATAGGATGACAAGTATAGCAAAATCATTTTGTTTATGTACATATTTTATAAGTTAATTTTTATCATCTAAGTAATGTAACCTTGTTGTTTGCTCCTGAGTTGACTCAGGAGACTCAAACCTCACCTCCAACGATTGCGCCTAGGAGATCAAGTACAAATATGGTATCTTGATATGGATGGTTTTAATTATAACTAAAGGACACAATTAATATGTAGTTGGTATTTCATTTAAAGGATCGTCATATGACTAATATAATGATTTTGTCTTATTATAGTACTGATTCTGATTGCTTATGTGAGTTAGGAACTGTGTGATTATGTTTTGAAGGCTCTTAATCTTTATAATAGAAGTGTTTTTTTTATACTATGCACCCCAATTTTTGCTCAGGCTTTCGGGTATGCTACAGATTTGTGAAAGAATTTGGCATTTCTCTCCCCATCTTCAACCCAACTAACTCTATCCTTCTGTCCTCACACGATTTTTTCTTGTTTTTCCCTCTCCTATAGTCTATTACACATGCTTACTTCCTCTTCCTAAAGCTCGATCGTGTATCCTTCATTCATGCCCTGTTTTTGAATTTCTTTCACCCTTGATTCCAGGAGTTTTATTATGAGCAAAGATAAATTCTCAAACTCCTCGTTATTTCATTTCTTGATTTTTTCTTCTAGATCCATTTTGATTAATAAATTTAAAAAATTAAAAAGAATAGATCCTATTTAAAAGTAGATACATCAAGAGTATAGAAATATCAAATTTCATTTCTAGATGTCTAAAAAAATTCAATTAAATAAAAATAACATCTCAAGAAATTGGATGCCCTTTGAGAGATTCTGGTTTTAAATAGATCTATACTTTACAATAAAAATATATAAATATATCTATCATAAATATGTCATATTTGAAATTATAAATAAGATATATTAAATCTTATTTTTTAAAATTAAAAATATCATACTAATAATAAATTCCAATCTATATAACATGATTTACTTTTCTTTTCTTTTTTATTCCTTTTAATAGAACACAATTTGCTTTTCTTTTAATTTTTATTCCTTTTAAATGTTTATTAGATAAATATAAATCTCATATATAATTTTATTGGTATAATGGTTGTATTAAGTATTTGTGAAGATAACGTGTCATAACCTTGATTTATGATAACAATATAGTCCATTAAAGTGAAAATAAATTATTAAAAGTTATTTTAAACTGTATAAGTTATTTATTCTATGTTTTGGATTTTAATGTGCCTATGTAATTTCCATAGCTAATATATATATGATTATAATATATATTTTTTAAATTTCCAATCACACTCCAAACAAAATATCATGGAAATAATGCTCTAAACATGTTGAAAATTTAAAATATTAAATATAGAATATTTAAGGCTTCTTGAGTGGAAGTCCATCCCTTTGATTCCCATAAGGTTTAATATCAAAGATTATCCTTCCCTATATATATAACAAGTAAATATAATTTAACAATAATTAAAAATAAATATAAAAATTTATTTTCCATGTTAATAAATAATATCATAATAAATCAGTTATATAAATAATAAATAACATAATAAAATATATTTTTCCCAAAGTATATGGGTAAACTTGGTCATTAACAATTTATTATAAAGTTCTTATCATAAGTTCAATATATAAATTATAGAAATAAAACTTCAATGAAAGAAATAACATACAACCACCTGATAAATATAAAAATATAATAATTTATTATAATGATTATGATATTTTGAATTTATTGTTATGATTTCTTTTTTATTTGCAATCTTTATTTAATATTCATAATTAAAATATATAATTTTTTTTCTTACAATCGTTATCATACTTTATAATTATTATTATATTTTGTGATTTTTTTTTTTTCATATTTAAAGATTTTATTTCTGATCTTTATTGAATAGCAATAATTTTATAATTTAATTTTCCCAAAGTATATGGGTAAACTTAGTCATCACTACCACAAATTTATTACAAATTTCTTAACATAAGTTCAATATGTTTACCTCCCATTCGGCTTTTTATACTATTAAGGCTATGGAAGGACCGAGTATAAGCACATGAGTTGTTGGCCCACACGAATTCGGCAGTTAGAGGCAGAGCAAGTGGTATTATTGCTGCGAGAGACTGGTGAAACGTATGTTATTTTGAATTTATTATTATGATTTCTTTTTATTTGTAATCTTTATTTAATATCAATAATTAAAATATATAACTTTTTCTTAATAATCATTATCATATTTTATAATCATTATCATATTTAAAGATTTTATTTGTAATCTTTATTTAATAACAATAATTTTATAATTTAAAAACAATGGCCAGTGACATTTTTGTCTATTTTGCTTGATAAATGAATTCTTTTCCAAAAGGATGATGGGGTTAATTGTTTAATATTCACAGATAACCGTGATGATATATTCCCGCTAAAGATGGAGTGAGACAAACAACTCGATCGTGATCGAATATACTAGTAAGAGCGGGTTATCATGTCGATCCATGTCATAAACGAAATGGCAACTCTAATCCGTTTTCTTTTCTGTCATTACAAATGACATGGCAACTAGACTGCTTTTTGTTTTTCTCGCCTGTACTTCCAAGAAAAAAAAATTATGATTCGATTTCGGACTTGTTTGATTGGTCGGTGGAAAAAAAAAAATTATGATTCGATTTCGCACTTGATTACTTGGTCGGTAAATTGGAAAACTTGAATGGAGGCTGTGTTCAGGGAGCATATGCTCACAGAACTCTTGGCAATTAGTCCACGTATTTATCAGTTAAAGCGTTTAGGTTTCGATTTTTCCTTTCTGCCTGTCTGAACAGAAGCTTGCTTGAGGAATCTCTTTGGGCCATACCGGTGGGCACGCACTATTAGGAAATTACTGTACAGGAATCTACGATAAAGGGGTTGTATTTAACAATGCATTATATATTAATTTGTTTAGGTTCAAAGATTACTTGAAATTTATGATTTTGAAGAATTGTTTTCTACAGGAAATCTAACAATACTTACCCAAAGGCCTAATCTCAAAAGACTCAAGGCTCGAACCCGTGACCTCCCCGAACCTAGAGTGTGTACACGTCTTACCAATTGAGCTAACTCTTGGAGCTGATTTTGAGGAATTGTTTTAAACTATGTTTGTGTAATTTTTAATAATTTGGTGAGACTATAATTTTGAAGAATTGTCATAAACTATGATTTTGAAGAATGGTCATAAACTATGTCATAAAAAAAATGTAACTGATAGACTGAAAACCAAATTCCAACATGGTAGGACTAAACAAATCCCCTTGATTCTCATACCGGTGGGCGCTGACCATTATTGAAATTAATGTACAGGAATCCACTATGTCGAGGAACACTGTTAAATAGTGGGCGAGGGGCTTTGACAGAAAACAATCTCGGACCAATTATTTGGTTTTACGTTCAACACAATTCTGAATCATGTGTACTTTCCTACAAAATCAATGGGAAACTCTACTGCATTGCGCCCTCCGCTGGAGTCGGTTGGGTCTCAGCTTATCATAATGGAGAAGGAGATCAACATCATTATATGCTGAGACTCAAACGACTCTGGCAGAGGTAACACAGCCTTGCCTGTTGAAATTCCATAGAACATTCTGTTGAACGTAAGAATGAATATCCTGTTTCAGAAATTGTTATTGCTGCCAGATCGGTGTCAATTAGAGTTTGTGCAGTCATTTGATTTCGAGGCGTAGTAGCTGATCTGTCTCGATTAACTTATTTGACGAGGATGGCAATCGGCCAAAAGAGAATTCTTCTAGCAAGATTCTTAAGGTGCACCGGTTTTTCATATTTAGGTGTTTCTAATGGGTTGTAAGCTTCTTTTTTTTTCCCTAATTTTCATTTCCTTATCTTTCCATATATCTAAGTGTTTTGTGGTGACAGTTAACCTTGAGTTGAAATATTCTTTATGGACATTATAAATTCGACGCTGTCTTCAACTCATCTTTATATTATAGATCGGATGCTGTTCAAACTCTGTTGCAAGATTAATTTGGAAAATCTGAGAGGATATGAATCATTGGTATCTGAGAAATCTATGATAGAGTATTGCCAGCCTTTTGTATATGCAGAGTTTAGTGTTTAAACTAATTTGTTGATCTTTTGATTAGGGTTTCGATTCTAAACTTCTATTCAGTTTCTGTCCAAATTATGTGTTAACTGAGTTTTAACCGTATCATGTAATCCGATTGTGTAAATGGGGCCTTTTTTATTTATTTTTTTTAAGTAGGGAAATCAGTAACTCGTCGGAATTGCCTGGGCGAGGCCCAAGATCAAATTCGCCGGCTGCCACTATAAACTCCTAGGTATAAACCGACAGCCCGCAAGCCAGGATATACCAGAAACTTGTGACTCAGCAAGAGCCGAGACGTCCCGGACCCAATCCAGACCAGGGGCGGTATCCTATCCAGGGGACGTCTACCCTTTGAGCCTTATTACAGCGGGCCATGTCTAGATGGGATTTCGGGTCCTTTTTATTTATTAAACTCATACGTTTTAAGGCTAAGCGGACGGTCTCATTCTTTAGTCTACCCCTTACCCTCGTCTCGTCCTCCGTATGTATGTTTGTATGTTCACTGCATATTTCTTTCTGAGCACTTAATTCATATTAGCATATTTCTTTCTGGGCACTTAATCCAGGTCAATATATGAGGCTCTTATTAGTTTTGATATGCATCATGTTGGCTTGACAAGCACCATATCAAATGCTTGCTTATTTCGTGTAGATATATGAAACCTGAATCTTGCTAATACTATTATTGGACTCAATGCTAATCCAAGTCGTATTTGTTTAATTTTGATAGAGGGTTCCAATAAGTATACTTTTCTTTTAGTCGCATTAAAAACATAGCTAGGAGTGGGTGGGTTAAGTCTATTACATATGTAAAATATCTATCCAATTCGATTTATATCAACCTGCATTTCGTGACTTTTATCACACCCGCCTTAACCTACCATAACTGGAGCTATCCCGCTACCCATATCCCTCTCTCCCATATCATTATGTAAGTATGAATGCAGGGATGGTACCTACCTCCATGGATGATCAGGAGGTGCATGATAGCAAACCCAACCTTATTATAAAATTATTCACTTGTTGCATTCCCCTATATTATTATATCTTCAGGTCAATGGCAACAAATAGTTACACTAAAAGCATTATGGCAGAGTCCTTGGGTTTGTAGATTACGTTTTTCTAGGATTGGATTTAATTTCTAGTAGTCGACATTAGTTTCCTCTCGTGAGTTAACAAAAAGGGATGTTGCATTCCAATCAGGTTATAGCTTCAAATTGGTTAGGTACACATATTACAACTGAAGAGGTTGCATAATGAAGAAAATATACGCTGCATTACTCATTCAACATGGTGTAAAGAGTAATTGTGATTTGGTTTGATCTCAACCATTGGACACACTATAATTTTTTTTCTGATCCAACTCTTGGATTTGCTCATTTATTTTCCATAGTTTTTCCGATTACGTGGACTTTGTCCACAACCAGATTTTGGACATTTTATGTTCAAATTTTGGACATTTTATGTTCAAATTTATGTGGATTTATGTTCATTTTATGTGAAATTGTTGAAGTTTTTCACAGTCATCCGCACATATAGAATAAATTGATGCTATTTCTATACAATATTAAAGGAATCACCAACCACGACAATCACCAATCAGAGTCAACAAGGACCATCGGGTATAGAAGGGCGTTGATCAAATGCTATCAATTTTTATAGGCACCATTTTGGATCATTCCACCAATTATCTACAAATAAGAAGAGAGATAACGATGTCAATTTTTGGTTAAAGTTTAATCAAGGTCCACTTTCTAGTTAAAGTTTAAAGCTTATAATTGCTTATCACTCTGCTTCACAGTAACTAGTTCTCATTTTAAGTCTCCTATACATCTACAACGTTGAACAAAATCGAATGACAAGGCACTTTTTTTTGTTGGGAATGACTCTACATTGACTTTTAAAATTTATGTAACATAGTTCCATTATATGGCAAAAAATCGAGGTTGGTCAAACAATAATAGATAGGATTTTTGTTTCCGACCCAATTCTGTATAAAAATGAATATTCAATTCATACATGAATTTCTTAACATACAAGGCACCCAACATATAGATGGGCATAAACAAGCCAAATGCACTCTGTTGTGTATTGATACAGCTTTCCCTTGGTTTGGAAGAAAAAACCCTAATATGCCACAGGGATATCCCTACTCACATCTATGGCTTAGATTAAAGGATATATAACAAATTTTTTTTTTTTTTATTTCAGAAGAACATTAAAATTTATGAGTAATTATAGAATATCAATTTGATTACTTTTTTTTTTGGTAGGTTCATCAATTTGAAAAATAGTACAATTTTTTTTTGCATGCATTACTTTTACATTTACTTCACAAAATCCTGCATCTTAGTGCTACTAGTTTTAGTATGTTCACGTAGGTGATGTAATTTGTTCACCTGTTCTTTATTTATTTATCTTATACTTTCAAGGCTTTGGCCTTAACATAGTTTACACTATGTATGTAAAGACCTGGCCCTAAGTGTGAGAGGCTTAGGCTTTGTAAGGGTATGGTCCTCCATACGACAACCTATTAAGATGAATAAAAAGAGAGGGTTTACCTACTTATTGAAAATGCATGGAACCACATGTTTTTGTCCTTAAACTACTTCTTTATGATCCTTGATGTTAGTGGTGTTAATGATATATCATAAGGTTTTTATACTATAATGTATGGATTGCAATGCATAAATCCCAACTATGATTTTATTATAGTTTTAATGTTTTTAATACATAGTCCCATGCTATGATTATAATTATATCGATGACCTTGGCTTAACCTAGCTCTAAGGTGTTCATATGGAATGGTGATCTTGTTATTATATAATTACAAACTATGGTATGATGGAGAGGGAATGGACCTTTGCATAACTATAATATCCCGAATTTTTGACCTAACACTTATGGGTATAAGCCCTATTGTCTATGATGTTTCTTTGATGTTTTATTTTGGATATTGGGCATAAGACCTCACTGCGCATGAACATGATGATTTGTTTGATATATTGGGCGTAAGCCAATTTCATATGTTCTATGTATATGATCTCATGTGTTGGGCGTGGACCCTGGAGCACATAATTGATGAGATGTTTGTCTTGAGCAAGAAACTATAGAGCACATGAGTATTTGATGTTTTGTTTTGAGCGGGAATCTTTGGATCACATGAGTATTTAATTTTTGCATTGAGCGAGAGGCTCTAGAGTGCATGAGTATTTTAATGTTTGTGTTGAGAGAGAGGCTCTAGAGCACATGAGGGATGGTGCAAGCTAATGCTGGTCACTTATGATGCGTTCGTTGCAATGGACTTCTGGAAAAACATAAATCTAAACGTCAAAAATCAATATTAGAGTTAACTACACAACTTTTTGGAATATGGCGTAAGAATACAAAACATGGACAATCCAAACCACTTGGTTTGGTAAGCCGAACCTAAAACCAAAGCAGCCAAGTCATCCATCACGTAGGTTGTAAAAAAGGTCTCCACAAAAATTCTAAATTTAAATCACGCGTGCACATTGTTTTAATGTAACATGCACGCACTAAAAGTGCTCCCGCGCTTCAAAGTGCGTATGCGTTAAAGATGTGTGTCCCATCTGTTAAGTTAAAACTTTGTTTTGATTTTATTTTCAAGCATTTGCAATGGAATGATAATGATGAACAATGATGATGATGGGGAGGAGGATGATGACAATGATGATGATGAGGATGATGACTATATTGATGCTAATGATGATGATGATGAGGATGATGACTATGCTGATGATGATGATGATGGCAATGACGGTGATGATGAACAATGATGGTGATGATGATGATGGTGGTGGTGGTGATGAGGATGATGATCATGATCATGATGATTACGATGATGAGGATGATGATGTTGATGATGACGACGATGATGATGATGATGATGACCATGACGATGATGATGGAAAATGATGATGAGGACGATGATGACTATGATGATGATGATGATGATGATGATCACGAATAGTATGACTATGATGACGATGATTATGATGATGGTTACGATGGTGAAGATTTTGATGACTATGATGGTGATGATAATGATGATGATGAGGATGATGACTGTGATGATGATGACGAGGATGACGATGATGATGACTATGATGATGATGATGATGATGATGATGAGGATGATGACGTTGATGATGATGATGATGATGATGATGATGATGATGATGACGATGAAGATGACGATAACCATGAACAATGATGGTGATGATGATAATGAGGATGATGACTATGATGATGATGATGATGATGACGATGACGATGACGATGACGATGACGATGACGATGACGAGGATGATGATGATGATGATAGGTTTAGTTGAAACTTTGCTTTGATTTTATTTTCAATCATTTTCAATGGAATGATGATGATGACCATGACGATGATGGTTAACAATGATGATGTTGATGAGGAGGATGCTGACAATGATGATGATCAGGATGATGACGACGACGACGACGATGACGACGAAGATGACGACGACGATGACGACGATGATGATAAGGATGATAATGATGATGATGATGATGATGACAACGATGAGGATAACCATGAACAATGATGGTGATGATGATGATGATGATGACGATGATCAGGAATAAGGATGATGATGATGATAGGTTTGAAACTTTGCTTTGATTTTATTTTCAAGCATTTACAATGGAATTATGATGATGACCATCATGATGATGATGAACCATGATGATGTTGATGAGGAGGATGATGACAATGATGATGGTGAGGATGATGACTGTGATGATGATGATGAGGATGATGATGATCCTGATGATGAGGATGACAATGATAATGATGGTGATGATGGACAATGATGGTGATGATGATGACAATGATTATGATGATTATGATGACAATGACGAGGATGAGGATGAGGATGATGATGTTGATGAAGATGATAATAATGATGAATAATGATGGCGATGATGATCATGATCATGATGATGACGATGATGATGACAACGATGATGAGGACCAATGATGATGATGATGATGATGATGAGGATGATGATAATGATAATGATGGCAATGACGATGATGATGAACAATGATGAAATCTCAGGCTGATGAGGATGATGATGATGATGATCATGAATAATATGACTATGACGAGGATGATTATGATGATGATTACGATGATGCGGTTGATGATGACTATGATGGTTATAATAATGATAATGATGACGATGATGACTATGATGATGATGATGATGATGATGACTATGATGATGATGAGGGTGATGATGAGGAGGAGGAGGATGATGACTATGATGATGATGAGGAGGATGAGGATGATGATGACGATGAGGAGGAGGAGGAGGAGAAGGAGGAGGAGGACGATGATGATGAGGATGGCCATGAACAATGATGGTGATGATCATGACAATGATGATGATGAGGATGATGACGATGATGAGGAGGAGGAGGATGAGGATGAGGATGAAGATGATGATGATGACAATGATAATGACGGTGGTGATGATGATGATGATGATGGGGATGGCGATGAGGAACAACCATGATGATGATGATGGCGATGATAGGTTTAGTTGAAACTTTGCTTTAATTTTATTTTCAATAATTTTCAATGGAATGATGATGATGACCATGTCGATGATGATGAATAATGATGGTGTTGACAAGGATGATGATGATGACAACGATTATGACTATGATGATGATGATGAGGATTGTGATGATGATGATGATAAGGATGATGATGATGATGAGGATGAGGATGAGGAGGATGACGCTGACGATGACCATGAACAATGATGGTGATGATGATGATGAAGATGACGACAATGATGATGATGAGGACGATGACTATGATGATGATGATAAGGATGAGGATGATGATGATGATGATGACGATGATGGAAACAATGGTGATGATGATAAGGATGATGTTGATGATGACGATGATGATTAGGAACAATGATGATGATGATGATGATGATGATAGGTTTAGTTGAAACTTTGCTTTGATTTTATTTTCAAGCATTTTCAATGGAAAAATGATGATGAGCATGACGATGTTGACAAATAACGATGATATTGATGAGGAGGATGATGACAATGATGATGATGAGGATGATGACTATGATGATGATGATGATGAGGATAATGATGATGTTGATGATGATGATGATGATGACAATGACGATGATGATGAACAATGATGGTGATGATGATGATAAGGATGATGACAATGATGATGATGAGGATGATGACTATGATGATGATGATGAGGATGATGATGATGATGATGATGATGATGATAATGATGATGAATGTTGGTGGTGATGATGATGATGATGATGATAGGTTTAGTTGAAAATTTGCTTTGTTTTTATTTTCAAGCATTTTCAATTGAATGATGATGATGAACAATGATGATGATGAGGAGGAGGATGATGATAATGATGCCAATGAAGATGATGACTATGATGATGAGGATGAGGATGAGGATGATGATGATGATGATGATTATGATGGCGATGACGATGATAATGAGAAATGGTAGTGATGATAATGATGAGGATGATGGTGAAAAAAAATGTTCACTGTATTTTTTTTAACCATAGGGACGTGTGCCCGTCCTTGTGTGCGATTGCACAAAACACATGTGCACGTGCACATGCCCATGCATGCACTTGTACGTGAACACTTCATTAGTGGCGTGTGTACGCTCCTGTTGGCCATGCTAGAAATCCGACCTAGAGGTTCGATACTGCTGAAGTAGGAGCATGTGCATGCATACAAGGGTGCATGCACATTCTTGTTTTGTTCCACTCGTGTGCTCCAATTGCATCATATTTGGCTAGTAGGTTCTTGCAGGTGCCCATGAGTTATGAAACCTTTGTGTTGAGAAGGAAGCTCTGGAAAATCAGATGCTTGGACATTGTACCCCTAGGTGTATCCTACAAATACATCCTAGCATTAGTGTTGAGCAAGGAGCTCTGTAATTGCACTAAGTTTGTAACTCACTATTTTTTAGCACTGAGTATGGGCTCTGGATAAATTCTAGGAGTTACTGAAAAACTAATATTTTGAGTTAAAATGAATCTCATAAAACATTGATCTCATCTTACTTATTTTTAAGTGATTAAATGAAATTTCAAATTTTTGTATCCGATCAAGTATTGAAGAAACACCATGTTATACGAGGGAATTCAACACGCAAGGACGTTTAGAGTTTCCTAACCTAGTTGAACTAACCCCTACCTGAAGGCCTTATTAAATAAAGTGACTAAGCTAAAATAAAGCTGCCATATGATTAGTGATCATGCAATATGATACCTAAAGTTAAAAATGTTAAGTGAGAGTTTCAATATGTCCAATGCAACTCCTCCTTATTTTCAATTGCCACTGCGTAAATGACTATTTTCAAAATGGTATATATATAAATATGTAGTTTATGCATGATATGTATAAGAGACTAAGCATAGTAATAATACTAGTAACTATGAATAATAATGAAAGGGTCTATTATTTTAATTACTAATGATAATTAAATATTAAATACCAACAAGAGTCAAAATAGGAACTAGTCAAAAGATCCTAAGTTAAAATTAAATAAATATTAAAATTACCTAAATTAAAAAAAAAAGTTATTTGAAGAAAATAAATTATTCTTGATTTAACTTCCCTTTTTCATGAAAAGTCTTTCTATAAAAACCCAAGCTAAAGAGAGGCTTTGGGATATTTTTATTATTCCATAATTCTATCTCATTATTCTCAAGAGAGTTATTGGAGAACATTTTTCCTAAGAGGAAAAAAGGAAACTGATATAGTACCTGTTATCCCAGATAGGGAAGCCTTACCTTAGGATCTCTAAGCTACTTGCAGCATGTTGGAACCAACTCGGGGGGATCCGGATTGAATCCAGGAACGGTTTCTGCTCATGTTTGGGTGAAACGTGGTAGTTCACAAGTTATTCGGTTATCTCACCAGAGGTCAGTACTGTCTACGTACTTGTTAATGCTAGGTGTTTGAGTGTACAGTATATCCAGCCATTAAAATAGCTTTAACTTGTAGGTATGGGGTTTCTTGATTTTCCTTATGGTTTACACAGTTTTCCTTATTTAATAAGGAGATTAATATATGGAAGTTTGAATAGTGTTTGTCCCTTATATCTAGGTTATTTTATTTGTCTCCAACATGATTTTCCAGTTAGGGAAATATAGATCTTATACATGTTTGAAATGATATACTATCTTCTATAGATTTATCGGTTTTCATATATATATCTTCTATAGTCTTATGAGTTGTTAAGCCATAGGAAAATTTGGTTTCTATAATTTTCTGCATGATTTTCCAGTTAGGGAAATATAGATCTTATACATGTTTGAAATGATATACTATCTTCTATAGATTTATCAGTTTTCATATATATATCTTCTATAGTCTTATGAGTTGTTAAACCATGGGAGAATTTGGTTTCTATCATTTTCTGCATTATTCTTTCAGCATTTACATGTTAATTCAGTGTTCTCTGATAGATGTATTTCTTTAAACAAAGTTTAGATTATTAAGTGAGATATATTTCTTGTTTATTATTTAATGTTCAAAACACAAAGGTAACATCATATATTCTGTAAATAAATATTATTAACCCTAACAGATGGGACTATCAACCAAAGAACTATTTAAAAACCAACTCTATATCTTTTCTTTGTTGGAAGATTTCATATTGACAGTAGGCTTGTATTATTTTTAACCATAAAAACTAGTACATGCAAGATGCAACATAAATACTATGCATACACTACAACTTAAATACTATTCCTGAAACTTTAACCATTATAACAATACACAAGATAAACTGAGTTAACACATTTAAACCTACAAAATAACATAAACAAACCCCAAACAATAATTTTCCACTTTATAAAATTATCTAGATATTATTCCAGCCATCGAGATCTGTCAAGGTATGACCGTAGGCAGGATTATTATAACAAATAATCATATTATCTACTAACAAGCTAAGAATCGACCTTATTCACAATACAAATTCATTAGAGAACAAGGTATCCATTTATAGGATTCAGGATAGATCGTGTTAGGACCTCTGCCCAAAAAAAATCACACACATGACATTGAACCACCAACCCACGCAGCCCAGGATCAAATCCTGTAGGCTCACCTTTTTGGTTTACAAAACATTAGCTATATCATAAACATGCTAGGAATCGAATCCTATAGGATTCAACTTGTAGAAACGTCAACGATGTAAAACCATACAAGTTTCCATATAAATCAAATATAAACCTATGCTAATAGAACTAAAATGAACAGAGTAATATCCAAATTTATAACACAAATTCCGTATTCACATGAAGGTTGAGCCATAGCTATCAAATATTGAATATAAACCACAAATTAAAAACCATGATTACTAACTCTATCAATGTTCCACATTAAACCAATCAGTAAGAATTTACATGCTGCATTTCCTCATTACGGCTCATGACCGATAGTTAAAACCCCTTTGTAATCAACATCAAGAATAAAAACCAAAACCATTTAAATGCCAAAAGAATCCATTTAAAACCCTAATGTCTGCGCTATCACAGCCACGGCATTTACAAATACGCAACAATAATCCAAACTTACTGCCATCATAATAATAAACCCCAGGCATGTAAATTAAAACATATATCACCATTAAATAAAATTTGCAAGTAAAACTTGTTAGGCGAAATATATGCCGTAATAATTACGTTGCAGTGCAGTTGCCCAACTATTTACTTGTCAACCCGGGGTACATAAACTGACGAAGCACGTGCACTATTTGTGCAGGACTGAAGTATATCTAATCTAACTTAATCTAATTTGCTGAAATCAAATTAAGCTAGAAAAGCATTGAAACACTAACTAGGAAAGCATGAAATTGAGTGAGGGAAATACAACATGTGAAGAGTTTAACAACAATGACATAAGTGAGCTCACATCCACAAATCAATAATCAAATGACAAACATGAAAGTATAACAATGAAAGCTTGAATCACATTAAGAATCTCAAATCAAAGACTAATCTAACAAATACAAAATCCAATCCAATCCAACTTCATTACAACCCTCCTACAAGCTTAATCTAACTTTAATGAAAAAACTTAATGGAATGGAGAGGAAGCACTCTCCTTTATACATGAGAGGCCTTAAGAAAAAGATAAGAATGCATTAATTATAGATGCACTATTCTCTCAACTACTCTCAACCACTTTCCTCTTATTACAAGATATGGTTCCTTCAAATCCTCCACATGTCTCTCATGAATCCTAGATAAGATATGCCAACCGTAATCTTCCATGATCTTCTCCTTAAGAATAGGCTTGAATAACTATCTCCTTTGGAATGGTGTAAGATATATTCGAGAAGTCTCTTTGAATTAATCATTTACATATTCCTACACATTACAAAGCTCACACATAATTGAGATATATATATGAAAACATGTATATTTTCTAATATTTAATCATAAATTCACTTTTAGTACTAAAATGAATAAAGTGGAAAATAATAATGTAAAACCCAAATGTATTTATGAAAATGATATGATGAAGGTTTAATAGGGCGATGAAATGTAAGGAATGGTGAAGGGAAAAGTGGATGAAAATACGACATTTTTGAGTCCTAACATCCTCCCCAACTCAAGGTGTTGCATGTCCTCATGTAACCATGCATGGATCTTCTGAAGAACCTTTGGCATCTAAACTTTGGCTTTGATTGATGATGTCTTTTTAATGATGAATGTTTCCAAGATATGTGGGAGACATGAGTAACAACTCATGAGTAACAACTGGCATTTTCTATGGTTGGTTCTTGTGTAACAACCATGAATATAAGAATGTTGGTTCTTGTGTTAACAACATTCATTTCATTATTTTTTTCGCTTGCTGTTATGATAATAATTGTAACCACACAATTCACTGGAAATCATAAGCTATCAATGTGCATAAGAGAGCATCGCTGAGTATAAGAAAGTATTTTCTCAACCTGGTATGAATCATGCCAATGTATATCAATGCATGAAGTAAAGTGCATCAGGGGATCGTTGGAAAAGAAATTTTTGGGAATGGTAAATGGGATGAAAATGGAATGATGATATTGGAAAAATGTGGTGATTATGACAATAGTCCCCCCCCCCCCCAACTAAATCGGTTGCATGCCCTCATGCAACATAGTGTACGTCATGGAAGGGAAAAGGAAATGAAGTGTGGTGAGGGAATTTTCCAAAATATTCAAGTCAGCATAGAAGGAATTTCATGATCAAAGATTAGAAAACAACATATCTCCACTCACCCAAAATGTAGATGAACTATGCAATAGGAATGTAGTTGTGGCGGCTGCTGGATTAGGAAATCGTGATTGGTACTGTAGCTGCAACTACTGTATCAGCGGGCACAAAGAATATGTGACTGCGACTATTGGAAGATGGAACATGTCACTGGTGCAAGATCATGAAAATGTAACTGTGAATGTCAATGATGTAACGTGAAATATGGCACTATTGTAGGAGCATGTGAAAGGTGACTGCTACTGTAGCATCACTACTGTAACAACAATTGTTGGAACTGCTAAAACAACAACCGCCGGAACTGTTGTAACTGTCGTAATAGAGACTGCTATAACAATGATGGTTCTAACAGCAACGGCTGGAACTGCAACGATGGTCACTACTGAATCAGAGAATGTGAAGTGGAGAGATCTGAACTGGTGCCGATGAATCATGGAAAAGAGAAAGTATGAAAATGTGGAACTGTCAAACTCTCATAGATGGATTCAAGCTACTGGAACTACTGAGGGAATCAGGAAAGAGTGTATAGTCTTCACCCACTACAAACCCAATTGTACAATTCTAATCATGCGAATGGATGTGTCGATGTCGAGCATGAAGAGAAATCACCGGATTACCGACCATTGATGAATGCTGTTAACCAGTGCGAGGCAACTCACCATTGATGTCAATGAGTGCCAAGGTACCCAAGTACATCTTGCAAAGTGCGAATGGATGTGCTGAGGTCGAGCGATTTACAAGATCTGAGGATCAAGGGACATTGATGTATTCCCATGATCGTCAGCGAGAGAACTTGCCATTAAGGCATGCAAGCCTCTAGGTACTCAAAATGGAATCTAGTCTATATCCTAGATAAGGTGCTGATGTCGATGGGGCAAGACTGTTTAAAGGTAAGCCTTAAGGAATCCCACATCATTCAACGCGAGTTTTTATAAAAATATTTGGTAGGACTATAACAAAGATCTCAGCAGTGACAGGGTTTATGGAAATAAAATCAAGGAAGTGTAATTGTGGAAAAGGAGGTGACTGGTTTTATTCAGAAGGCAAATTGGCATAGAGAAAGAAGGCAAAAATGAACTGAAAATGATAAAGAAAATGATGTATGCTACTCAGAAAAATAGATGTGCGAGAAATCTGGAACGATGGAAAATGGCTGCACCATGGGGATGATCAATCTGCTGTGAAGGAGGAATGCGAGGAAATATTTCAGGATGCAAAAGGATTTTCCAATGATTTTCGTGTAACAGTAAGTGTCAGGATGTTTATGAGGAGTAACAGCTCCTGCAAGCGGTCAATAAAGCATATTTCTCAAAAGTTTTGAGATTATTTGAAGGAAGGCGAGCATCGTCATTCCTGCAATCATACTTAGTACCAATCCTGCACTTAAAACTTCGTGAGAGAATCGTAGAATGCAAAAATAAGTAGGAATGGGGCAAAGCGAAGAAAATAAAATGCATTTGTATACCTGTGCCTTTGCGCTCATGTAATCATCAATTACTGCATGAAGTGATTTTAAGAAAGACAAATTAATATTAAGCACATTGTGTTCAGGAATTAGAGAATGTCCATTTGCATTAGTTTTACAATTTGTAAGAGCAATATGGTCTCTAAAATTCGGAAAGTGTAAATGTGTGGCTGAGATCCACTATCGAATGTTCAGAGTAGGAGTTTCACTGATTTGGTGCATTAATCACAATTGCTGCTTTACATGATCAACCTGTACATCGTTAGATAAAATATTCAAAGCATTCAACGCCCTCTTACAAATAGCAACCTGTAATATGTTTTGTGCAAAAACACATCAATCAATTAAACAAAGTCCGGCACTCATCAATTATTGTGTGCAAGTTTTCATGAGGAGCAAGACGTGGTTTATGTGCATTTGTAGGGATTCTTTCTCAGTGTTATTTTGCTTTAGTTAAGTTTATGGTGCGAGAGAAACACTATTCACATAGCTCACCTTTAATTCAATCATGTGGTAGATATTGAATTCAAAAAAATGATCATGAAAAACCAAAATTCTAAACCCACTGGAATACCCTGGTTTCAGTACGATATTTACCTGTTCCACATCTTACAGTAGATATATATACCAAAAAATTGGTTGAAAAGCCTCCCCAAGTTGATGACAGAAAGTGCGTTAAAGCTAGCTACAACAAGATCGACCTGCACGAGTTCATGATGCACGGCCATGAGTGGGCGGTTCTGTGCAGCTGTGATGCTTCTAGGACCGTCCTGAAAACAACACATTTGGATGGTGGTTGATCTAATTTTACCGCAAAGAAAAGAAATCCTTGTGCAATTGACTCCATTTCAGCTTCATCTATGGCCTGGATATATATATATATATATATTTAAGTTCCATTCTTTGAAGAGCTAGCAAGTAGATTAAGATGATCTAAAGATGATGCAACCACACATGGTGCACTAGAAGTATAAAGAGCTTCTAGCTACTATATTAATCCAAAATAAGAGACGTGGTCGTGATGGTGCTTGGAAAGTGATTGTGGTTTCAAGTGTGAGAAAGCTTCAAATGCAGCATATGGTTTATTAATGGTGGTCTCTAGTTCCTTATTAGTAGCGTTGAGGCTCGAAACTCGACAACCCATGGTAATTTTGAAGATGTACTCAATTGTTTTCGTTAGCGTGCTGCTCAAAACCAGGACAAATTGCTAGAATTCGAGCAAGCAAAAGCCAGAAAGCGTTCGAACAACACCTTTTTGACGTTTGCATATACCACAAATAATATAGCAATGAAAAAGTGGTAGAGGAAGAGGCGGTCCCAATGGCCAGAGTACCATCTGAGCATCCAAATTTGACCATCGGTTTTGTAGCACATTTCGCTTATTTATTCTTTCTAGAGTTGTTGGTCCCAAGCATGAACTACGATGGTATCGTGATCGTTTTGACTATTTAACACACAAAGTTGTGTGTTGTTCATCCAAAATTTTAGGCAGGTAGGGAGCTGTGCATTTTTCATCCAAAATGTTAGGCAAGTAGGGAGCTGTGCGTTGTTCATCCAAAATGTGAGGCAAGTAGGGAGCTGTGCGTTGTTCTTCTACTTCGTTGATAAGAATCTACATGCCAGGGGAAGTCGCCACATGGACGAAATCAAGTAACGACATCGTCGCTGTAAAGGTCTATCATAGAATTATTCATAAGAAAAGGCTGAAAATGTAAATCTTGACTCCACCATGACATCGGAGATGAATAGACACTGAAGAAGCTTTGCCTGCAAGAAGGATTTATTTGTGGATCTGGCAAAGTTGTCGTCCCTGACTGCTACCATGGCTAAAAGGTATTCTTCCTACATACCTGGACTACTAAACTCACAAGGGCCCACCATGGTTAAATAGATTACGCCTCTATACGACACATTGCCGATAGGAGGCTGTTGTTGCAATATTGAGCATAATTATTAATATCTGAGATAGTTGCATGCAGTGTGACCCTAATCAGCAACACTTTTCCAAACAAAGAGAAATATATAGGGAGGAATGCCAAAATTGTATACCTTTGAGACGCAGGCACTTCAATGATGCATGTGGAGATAATGACCCTTTATCCAGTCTTGTGAAATGCCAGGAAATGCATCAGGTTCTTTATACGTTTTAGGCCTGTTGGATTCATCGCTAAAGCAGATTGGAGCATATACATTTTTTGGATTGATATTTCTCATTTCATTATATTCGTCAACTTCCAAATCATTGCACACAGCTTCATCGAAATTTGATTTGCTACAGGTGTGGATTATTTTCTCATAGAAATCATCCTATATTAATGCATGTGGCCATGGATACGGAAATGTCCTAATATAGTCTGTCTAATTGATACAGAGATATGAGAATAGGCGTAAGGAGTGTTGACCAGCTTAGACAGAGAATGAAAAGAGTTTGTAAGAGTGACTTACTTACCCAAGAATATGCCTAGCGACTCACCTCATTTTGAAGATCAATGTAATGAGTAATTGCAGGCTTTCAGTTCAGCAGCTAGGCCTTGAATCATAGGAATGCTTCAAAATACCTAATCACTCAAATTGGCAACACGTGGGTATCTAAAAATGAAATCGTAGGATCTAGATTATCATGGGCAGTTAGTATTTTATCAATATGTGAGTAGCCATCAAATGCCCCGAATGTCTGCAAAATATCGGGAAGATTGTGGTTCCAAGATTGGTTGTAGTTCAGATTGCAACAAATATTTGTGCGTGGCTCTTATCTGGATAACTATTTTAGTGCAACTTGTTCCAGATGTGGATTTTGTGCAACAAAAGTTAAATAAATATAGCTTCGGTTGTGAGCCAGCCAAGGAACTGAGCGAATAACCATCATCACTCATTAATGCTCGAATCATTGGTCAAGATTTCTCTTGTAGCTTAACAATAATATCTAACTTCCTCCGCAATAGGTTCTTAGTCAACTACTTGTGTTTGAGTCGATCATGGTCATTGGTTCTAATGAAAGAAAAATAGGTTCTTGTTGCTATTCAATTGATTGACCATTTTGTTCAGGTTGCCGCGTGAATGATGAAAGCAAAGAGAAAACAATGCAGTGACTCAAACCAATGCGAATTTTTCAAGGAAGCATGGGAAAAACCTTGATTGTTTGCTGCAGGTTTAACGTCCAGGGAGCTAAAGGATGGAATACTAAGGCAAAAAGATGTCATCCCTACCTTCGTAAATCAGTGAGAAAGTTTGCAGGTTCTTTTCATTGTTTCAAGGGTTGTTGCAGACTTCTTATTAGAGTTTTTTTTTTGGTTTGTTTTTATTAGTATACTAATGTAGCTACAGTTTTATTAATTGCAGATCAGGGTCTATTGCTTTATTGCAAATCAGGAGTGGGGGCTCAAATTTATGTTCGATATTTTGCAGATTTAAAAGATTTTTTTTTTTTGAGCAAAAGGAACAAATTTTGAGGAACAACAGATTAGGCAATTTTTTTCTCATTGTCAAAAATCTTCCTGAAATCATTTTTAATCATCCCTACTTTCTGATCCTCGCAATCGCACGAAGCACGGAGGAGAGCATACTTATTCAACACTAAAGTAAATCCGAAAATGAAAGCGGAAACTGAAAATGAAGACCTACCTACTCTATGCTAATTAGAATTTAGAAATATGCTACGTGTAGTCAAACTTCCAATGGAGCCATGCATGTAAAAGTAATAGCAACATGTTTAGTGGTAATTTTTCAAATGAAAGATGAAAATTTAGAAGAATGAGTGAATCTTTCTACTGTAATGGCAAACTAACTAAATAAAAAGAAAAACTAAATTGATCTAATTGCATACTTACCTGGAACCATCGTTCGATATAGCTTTCGTAAGCGCATTTTCCCTCACTCAGATCATGCTGCAGCTCCTTGTCATCTTCCTCAATCTCTTGTTCGAATGATTGTTCGTCATCAAATATGCAGGAATCTTCAGATGTTGATTCCTTGTTCCTTTCTGAAATAGGATTTAAGCTTTCGGATGTTGTTAGGATCTCCTCTTCCAGAGAAGAGGAGACTCCGATTTTTGCAAGGATGTGAGCAAGTTGTTCCAAGCTGATACTCATAGTTAAATCATATTGTAAAAGGGGTTCTTACATCATCCAAATCAAAATCTGAAAACTGAAAATCACACTTGCTGAAAACAAAACACTCTTGTTGAAACACATGAAAACCTCTTCACAGTTGCAGAAATTGAAATTGCAAAAACATGCTTGCAGAAATTGAAATTTACGCTAAATCGCAGAAATTGAAATTTACACTAAATTGCGGAAATTGAAACACACTTGTAGAAATTGAAATTTACACTAATTTGCAGAAATTGAAATTTACTCTAAATTGCAGAAATTGAAATTTACGCTAATTTGCAGAAATTGAAACACACCCTGATACTTCAATCCCTTTTGCTTCCCCGGCAACAGCGCCAAAATATTAGGCGAAATATATGTCGTAATAATTACGTTGCAGTGCAGTTGCCCAACTATTTACTTGTCAACCCGGGGTACGTAAACTAACGAAGCACATGCACTATTTGTGCAGGCCTGAAGTAGATCTAATCTAACTTAATCTAATTTGTTGAAATCAAATTAATCTAGAAAAGCATTGAAACACTAACTAGGAAAGCATGAAATTGAGTGAGGGAAATACAACATGTGAAGAGTTTAACAACAATGAATAAGTGAGCTCACATCCACAAATCAATAATCAAATGACAAAAATGAAAGTATAACAATGAAATCTTGAATCACATTAAAAATCTCAAATCAAAGACTAATCTAACAAATACAAAATCCAATCCAATCCAACTTCATTACAACCCTCCTACAAGCTTAATCTAACTTTAATGAAAAAACTTGATGGAATGGAGAGGGAGCACTCTCCTTTATACATGAGAGGCCTTAAGAAAAATATAAGAATGCATTAATTATAGATCCACTATTCTCTCAACTACTCTCAACCACTTTCCTCTTATTACAAGATATGGTTCCTTCAAATCCTCCACATGTCTCTCATGAATC
>LPNX010446525.1:111600-138790 GCA_001517045.1 Pseudotsuga menziesii
GTGAAAAGTGGATGAAAATACGACATTTATGAGTCCTAACAAAACTATACACAATTGCGATTCGACAAGGGTGTCATTGCAAGCAATGGCACTGTCGTAGTGTAAACACATCATTTTAAACCCAAAATGTAGAGCTTCCATTACATATCTAAGTCTCATCTGAATAGACATGGCCCGAAGGCTCCACATTTAAACCAACCTCAAAATAATATTTACATACGCATATCTAGATGTCGATTAACACGAGAATACTCATATAGTCAAATCCAATAACCAAACATTCACCACATTACCATTACAACACAAAGCTAAAAGATCTTCTAAATATTTACACACAGAGGTGAAAAGCCTAAGTTATCACAGGGATTACATGTGGAAGGGTATTGTGGACAGTCTTGCAAACACCCCACAACTCACGAATTGGAATCCCCTGTCACCTAAAATTCAAAACAGAGAAATATTAGGAGTATGCTAAAACACCCATCCGAAACAACAACAATACAACGCTGCAAAACCAATCATAGAACATACCTTCCAAAGTGCACAGTGAGCCTGTTCCTCCACGGCATGATGAAACTAGAGAGCCGAACAAAGAAACAACCCACAGTAGTGACCAATTATTTCCAAACCACGACAGACCAAGCACGGGGTTCATTTTCTCCCCATCCCAAGGAGCATTAAATACACCAGCCTATCCACCACCATCATTGTAATGTTTACCCACATGCATATAGTCCAAAACCCCAACATTGCAATTTGTATTAAAACCCCCATCAAAACCCTGGTTGGCATAACTAATCCATGTTTTCATGGCCTATGGAATATGCCATGAAGGGCTTACCATATAAATAATAATATATACAACCTTTAATATAATATTGGTTGAGTCTTATGACTTAAGCCTCTAACCTTAGGCATTAATACAAATCAAACTATATGTTATGATTGCATAGCAAGGGATAAAAATTATCACACTCCCAATCCATAATAATAATGTCAACCAGATAGATGCAGGTTTTACAAAACCAACTCTGCATAAACAATAGTAGTAGGAATAATTAGGCCAGGACTTTATTCCTTTTGTCTTCGAAAGGAATAAATTAGTATAGCATAGATAACATGCAAAGTTTAGTTGGTGTAGCAAGTTTTCTCCATGAAATGAACCTGCACAAAGAAAGGAGAAGTTTTCATTAGTTCAACATCAACTAAGTAAACTCCGTAACGATAGGTAGAACCAGTTACCTATATAAGTAGCCCCATAAAGGATAAAAACTCTGCCACTCCATCCATTAACAGTTAAAGATAAGTCGGGACTTTCCATAAACAATGAACAAAACTTATAACCGAGAAGTAAGATAATTGAACAAACATACGCACATGCAAGATAAGTAAGTAATCAATAAGTAGCGTAATCATTTCAAACCAGTTCAAGTAATATAAACATAGTACATAAATGCATCAGTAACTACATAGGAAAACATATAGAAATTGTGAGGACAACTTATGACACTTCGAATTAGAAAACAATGTCCGACATATTCCGTAGAAGATGTGTTAATGTCCAGAATAGGTAGTAATTAACTAGCCTACAATATTTTTTTTTTATTTTTAAAATGTTGGGGACATTACAACTGATATCGGAGCCGAGTTTCAACACTAAGAAACCTAATGGGTGTGCCAAACATTCGTTACAGAAAATAAAGTATGTTTTGAAATTTTGTTAACTAACAAATTTTTTTCCAGTTATTAAAATTTTAAATTGTAGGATTCAAAGAATAGTTCAGATCATGAACACTAAAGAATACAACAGCTAACAAGGAGAATTGTATACCTCCACATGGGAATAAGAATTGACGGTTGAACTAAATTTTGACATATTGAAAACCATACAAAGTCTTCAAGAAAACTTACAGTGTTTCAAGGATGATAACATGAATGAAAGAAAAGAAAAACAAGCAATTAATGAAGCCTCGCTACGGAAAATGACGGGAGTAATCCTGCATGGAAAACCCACTAATTCAACCAACAAGTTCAAGAAAGAGTTTTGTCACAAATGGGCTAGCAGTCCAAAGGAAGAAGGGAAAGAAGAAAACACCCCTGAACCTCTAGAAAGAGATTATCATAGTCTTTCTATTGATAATCCCCTTTCTCCTTGTAGAAAGAAATAGAGGAATGATGAAAACCCCCAATTAGAGTTCAGAAAGATAAAAAAACCAACCTATGAAGGGGAGATGAACACCATGGAAAAAGCTGAAGAATGGCTTCTCGGTATGAGAAAATACTTTCGAGTACACAACTACTCGAGTGAGATGAAATCCCTTCAAGCCATCTATAAGTTAAATTAAAAAGCAGCTAGATGGTGGAGAGACATAAATCATACAAAGAAAGATCAAGTAAGAGAAATATGATTGAGTAACTTTCGCAGAACGTTTCAGGAAAAATACATGTCTAAAATATTTTTCGAGAGAAAGGTGAAAGAGTTTCATCAGTTAACAATGGGTTCCATGACTATGGATTCTTTTATTAATAAATTATTGGATCTATTACATTATGTGTTATACATAAAGGACAAGAAAGTGAAAATCCAACAGTTTTTAAGGTGTCTTCCTCCCAACTTTCGGGAACGGATTTAATTTGACATGCCTAAAACGTTGGACACCGGATTACACAAAACTAGGAGTTTCTATGAGCATGGACATATGAGTCAAGAGAACATTAATAGAAGCAGAGATAGGTATAGGACCTTCTCGGAAAACCGCAAATCAGGTTTCAACCCACCGCATTATAGAAAACAAAAAAATAGTTTTCCACCCTATAAGAACTTCAACAAAACATGTACAAAGCCATATGTACCAGCTCCAAATGCTAACAAACCAGCAGAAAATGGGGGAGCCAATGTTGCCCCACTGCAAATCAAATGTTGGAAAGGGAAAGGGCCTCATTATGCATGATACTATAATAACAAGACCAATGGAGTCTTGCATAACTTACAAGAAGAACCAACGGTAGAGGACATAGTTGGAACACTGCGGATTTATGCAGCCTTGGAAGACCATTAGGATAGCATGGTCAATATAGAAGGTAATATTTCTGACCTTGGAAATAAATCTGAAAGGCTGCATATAGGAAGACCATTAGGATACCATGGTTTATATAGAAGCTAATATTTCCAACACTTCTATTTCAATATTGATAGACCCCGGTGCTTGTCGTAGCTATACATTGCCTAAAATTGTTGATGTATGTAAACTAGACAAGGTTAAATATGAGAAACCCTGGCTGGAACAATTAGGCATGGGTATGGAACGAAAAGTTTCTGAAATAGTTATATATTGTGAGGTAAAATTGAATAGTTTTCCTTCTAGAATAAAAGTGAACATCTTATCCCTAGGATCGTATGATATACTTATCGGCATGGACTGGTTGAAACAACACAGTTTCATGCTCAATTCTTTGCACAAGTCAATATTGTGTACAGAAAGCCAAGGGAGAGGTAAAGGTTCAAGGCATACCTAAGAAAGTTTATGTAAGGCAGATATCTGCTTTAAAAGCAAAGAAGTGCATTAGGAAAGGCTACAAACTATTTGTAGTGAACATCCAGGACATAGAAGCCAAAAGAGAACAACACATCGAGGACATTCAAGTTCTCATAGAATTCACAGATGTATTTCCGGAGGAGATACCTGGGTTACGACCAAAGCGAGACCTATAATTTTCCATAGAACTGACACCAAGGTCAATTCTGACTTTGAAGGATCCCTAACGCATGAGCGCACCAGATTGGGTGGAGCTCAAACTGCAATTGTAGGAGTTGATTGAGAAGAGATATATCATACCAAGTGTGTCCCCTTAGTGACAAATGATACTTTTTGTAGAGAAGAAAGATGGTACCATGCAGATGTGCATCGATTACCACCAACTAAACAAGATGACCATCAAGAACCGACACCCACTCCCTAAGATCGATGACTTGTTCGATCAAGTAGGTGGAGCCAAGATATTTTCAAATATCGACCTACGATACAAATACCATTAGGTACGAATTCGGGATGAGGATATTCATAAAACCACCTTTTGTACGAGGTACGACCACTACAATTTTGTAGTAATTCCATTCAGGTTGACCAATGCACTCGCAAAATTTATGTGTATGATGAACAATATCTTCAGTAAATACCTAGATAAATTTGTTTTGGTCTTTACAGATGACATCCTAGTTTAATCTAAAAGTAAGGACGAACATGAGGAGTATCTCTGCAGAGTGCTACAGGTGTTACGGGAACAACAGATCTACGCCAAGTTTAGTAAATGTGATTTTTATAAACCACAGATACAGTACTTGGGTCACATCATCTCCGAGAAGGGGATAGTTGTGGACTAATAAAATATTAAAGCCATAGAGGATTGGCCTACCCCGACTAGTGTCACTGGCATTAGATCCTTTTTGGGATTAGCCGGTTACTACCGAAATTTCATTGAGAACTTTTCGAGGATAGATTGTCCCATGACCACTTTGCAAAAGAAGACAAACAAGTTCTTATGGATGACCAAGTGCGAGGAAATTTTTCAGAAGCTTAAACAGCTTTTGACGACTGCACCAATACTATGAATTGTGGATCGCGATGGGAATTTCTTTGTTTGCACAGATGCAAGCAAGGAAGGGATCAAAGGAGTCCTCTTCCAGAATTATTGTGTGATCTGTTATGAATCATGGAAGTTAAATGAAATCGAACAAAACTACCCCACCCATGATCTTCAGTTAGTAGCCATCATCCACACCTTGAATATGTTGAGGCACTACCTCATGGGGAAGAATTTTCTTCTGAAAAAAGACAATATGAGTTTGAAGTATTTATTTGAGCAATTGGATCTGAATACCAAGCAGGCCAGATGGTTGGATTTCGTTAGCAAGTACCATTTCGAGCTAAAACATTTAAAGGGAAAGGAGAAAAAAATTGTTGATCCTTTAAGCTGGCGATCTCATATGATATATGAGGTGAATTTTAGTGAAACCAGTTCATATTTACATGAGAGGATTAGAATGGCCAACAAATTTAACCCTTTCTATGTTAAAATCATCAAGAAGGTCTAAGAGGACAGGTTGTTTGATTAAAAAAAGGAGTACAAGGTAGACGAAATGAGACTAATGTGGTCTAAAGAAAGATTGTACATTTTGGAAGGAGGGGACATCAGGTCTAGAATCCTCACAAAATTTCATTAGACACCCTACTCAGGGCATCCAGGATATCAAAAGATAATATAAACAGTTAAGAAATAATTTTTCTTTCCTAAGTTAAATGCTGACATAGCATTGTGTATCGCAAAATGTCAAGAGTGTCAGTTGGTCAAAAATAAGCACCGGCATCCTTCGGGGTTGCTGCAGCCATTACCCATTCCAGAATGGGAGTGGGAGGTCATTACTATGGATTTTATCATAGGTATACCAAAGAGTAAGAAGCAAAATGATTCTATCTTTGTAGTAGTTGAAAAATTGTCAAAAGCACACTTCATTCTAGTGAATTTGACCTACAAGGCAGTACACATTGCCAACATCTTCTTAAAGGACATAGTTATTTTGCACGGGATACCTAAAAAATTCATCTCATATTGAGATACAAAGTTTACCAGAAACTTTTGGAGATCCTTATTCTCCGTATTAGAGACGCGGTTGAAATATAGTATTGCTTAGCACCCGCAGACTGACGGGCTGACAGAACGGATAAACTAGATTGCAGAGGACATGCTTAGAATGTATGTCATGAAAAACCCTACCAAGCATGAAGATTACCTACATTTTGTAGCGTTTAGATATAACGACGGATACTAGACCTCCACCAAGATGAGTCCCTTTGAGGTACTATATGGATGGAAGTGTAGAACACAAGTTACATGGGATAACTTGATGGATCGGCTCATGTTAGGGCCTGACTTACTAAAGGATTTGGAACGGTTGGTTACAAAGTTCTAGTTGAACCTTAAAGAAGCACAAGACCGCCAAAAGATTTATGCAGATAAGAAAAGAAAAGATAAAGATTATCAGATAGGTGGCCATGTTTACTTGAAAGTAAAAGAAAAAAGAAGCTCATTAAGCTTGGGAAGATGTGGTAACTTAGCACCAAGATTTTGTGGACCCTTTGAGATACTAGTCAAGAGAGGGCCAGTGGTGTATGAACTATATTTATCATGTTACATAATATTTCATAATGTTTTCCATGCATCCTTATTAAAGAAATATGTTTATGTTACTAAACATGTGATTCCTTGGTCCTTGTTACAGGTGGAACCTTAAGGGGAGTTTGTACCTAAACCCCTTCATATACTAGATAGGAGAGAGGTGCAACTTAGGAAGCATGCCATAGTCTAGTTTAAAGTGAAATGGAAGCACTTCGAGGCCGATGAGGCTACCTGGGGGAATGAAGCCACCATGAGAGTTGCTTACCCCACCTTGTTTCATGATTTAATTCCTAGTCCCCAGAACACCAAGGACGGTGTTTTTGTAAGTGGGGAGGGATGTAATATCCTTAATTTTTGACCTAACACTTATGAGCATATGCCCTATTGTCTATGATGTTGCTCTGATGTTTTATTTTTTATATTGGGAATAATACCCCACTTGACATGAACATGATGATTTGTTTGATATATTGGGCGTAAGCCAATTTCATATATTTTATGTATATGATTTCATGTGTTGGACGTGGACCCTCGAGCACATAATTGATGAGATGTTTGTGTTGAGAAGGAATATTTCGAGCACATGAAAAGATAATAATTGGAAGTGTTGGGCATAAGCCCTAGAGAAATCCATGTTGATGTTTAGCATAAGCTCTGGAACATCGGATCCTTGGCCATTGTATCCCTAGTTGTATCCTAAAAATGCATCCTAGTATTAGTGTTGAACGAGGAGCTCTGCAATTGCATTACGTTTGTGACTCACTATTTCTTATCGTTGAGTATGGGATCTAGATAAACACTTGGAGTTACTGAAAAATTAATATGTTGTGTGAAAACGATTCTGATAAAACATTGATCTCATATTTCTTATTTTTAAGTGATTAAATGAAATTTTGAATTTCTGTATTTGATCAAGTACTGAAGAACTACCATGTTATATGAGGGAATCCAACATGCAAATAAGTTTACAGTTGCCTAACCTAGTTGACCTAATCCCTACGCAAAGGCCTTATTAAATAAAGTGACTAATCTAAAAGAAAGGTGTCATATGATTAGGGATTATCCTATATGATACATAAAGTTAAAATGTTAACAAATGGTATATATATAAATATATAGTTTATACATGATATGTATAAGAGAATAAGCATACTAATAATACTACTAACTATGAATAATACTGAAATAATCTACATGTTATTATTATTACTAATTATAATTAAATATTAAATACCTACAAGAGTCAAAATAGGAACTAGTCAAAAGTTCCTAAGTTAAAATTAAATAAATATTACAATTACCTAAATTAAATGAAAAGGGTTATTTCAAGAAAACAAATGATTCTTGATTTAAATGCCCCTTTTCATGAAAAGTTTGTCTATAAAAACCCAAGCCAAAGAGAGGCTTGGGGATATTTTGATTATTCCATAATTCTATCTCATTATTCTGAAGAGAGTTCTTGGAAAACATTTTTCCTAAAAGGAAAAAGGAAACTGATACAGAACTTGTTATCCTAGATAGGAAATCCTTACCTTAGGATCTCTAAGCTACTTTCATGTTAGAACCGGCTTGGGGGGATTCAGATTCAAAACAGGAAGGGTTTCGGGTCATGGTTGGGTGGAACGTGATAGTTCCCAAGTTATTCGGTTATTTGAATAGAGGTCAGAACTGTCTATGTACTTGTTAATGCTGGGTGTTTGAGTGTGCTGGATTTCTAACCATTAAAATAGATTCAACTTGCAGGTATGATTTTTCTTGATTTTCCTTATAGTTTACACAGGTTTCATTATTTAGTAAGTAGATTAAGTTCTGGAAGGTTGAATAGTATATGTATATTATAGCTATTAACTATATCAAAAACATGCCAAGAATCGAATACTGTAGGATTCAGCTTGTAAAAACACCAACGCTATAAAGCCATACAAGTTTCCATATAAATCAAATATAACCCTATGCTAGAAGAACTAAAATAAATAGAGTAATATCCAATTTTATTACACAGGATGCATATTCACATCAAGGTTGAGCCGTAGTTATCAGAGCTTGACTATAAACCCCAACTTAAAAACCATAATCACTAACTCTGTCAATGTTCCACAATGTAATGTCCCCAAAAAATGAAAAAAAAAATTATTAGGCTAGTCAAAACTACCTAACATGGACATATTTGAACTTGCAGAATGTGTCGTACTTTGTTGACAGTACTGTAATGTTGTAAGTTGTTCTTACGTTCTTCTTTTATCTTTCCAAATGTAATTATTAATGTATTACTTACGTTGTGGTGATGTTGATTACTATGGTTCTCTATGGTTACACATTGATATGTATGTTGGTTATTTGATTATGTATTTCATTGATCATAACATTTGATTACTCTCGTATACATAATGCTGACTTAAATTTTTTATTGGAAAAGGGGGTGGAGTGGCGGGACTAGTTTCCCTTGTAACCACCTGAGAGGTAACAATTTCGTATTTGTCAGATTAGGATTACTTATTTATTACAAACTAATGCATTTTTGTCCACTTTGCGTGCATGTGCACTTGGCATCGAAAAAATGTTTAGAAAAGATGAACGGGAAAAGTGGTCCATTTTGTCACTAGCACTCCATTTTACAGATCTATCCTAGTGGCATTACACTGATTTTTAGATGATATTTATCCTAGGCTAGATGGTTTACTAGCCTATGTTGCACTGATTATTACTGTTATTTCTACGGACTCTATGGTAGTGACTTGGTCACTACTGCACTTATTGTTTACGTGACATAGACTTATGATGGTCTAGAGACTTATGACTTTGTTCCTACTGTAACATAATTTTAAATATATGGTTTTAAATGTTGGAATAACATTGCAAAAACCTTGGCTTAAATTACTCCATGGCATATTTCATATGCCATAGATTTAAGGCTTAAACCCTATCATAATTTGATGCATGATTGGGGTTTATGTAAAACATAAATTTTTGGAGTAATGTTTATATGGTTGGAATAAACTATACGATTATGGGTTTGGAATGCATTATTCGAGGCTAGGGTGGTGACATAAATGTGAATGGGGAAATGTGGAAACCAAGATTAGGGCTTGGCTCATCATGTTGGTTTGGTCATTCACAGCATAATTGCATGAGATCTGCCTCTGTGTTGTGTGGTGGTGTGGACTTCGAAGGGTTGTCCATGTTGATAGGCGCATATCCATTCTCTGGTTTTAGCAGCATTATTGTCTGTTTAGCTTGGTTTCTAAACATACTTCTCATCGCGGCCTCTTGTCTATGTTGCAGGTTGCAAGGTGTGGCGATAAATGTGGGTCATGGTTCGTGGTAGCTCTACGGGAGAATCCATAAGCATTCAGGTAATCCTGTTGTAATAAGTATTTAACTTGTTCCCTCATTTTTCTCAGTTGCTACGATAGAGCTAATACTCGTCATGGGTTTACATGCTTGGATCTGGTTTATCATGGATTCATTTTGGGATGGGTCTGTCTACAAAATTAATGAATACAACATTAATAATGCGACAGGGCTAGGGGTTTGCTTGTAAGGGTTTAGTGCCTTCATGTCGGAAATTTAATGTAATGGAGTTTTGGTACTGGAAAATCTATGTGGCAAACATTCCTGGGTGATTCTTGACAGGCTCTGTACAATGTAAAAATAAGTTTATATTATGGCAAGGCGGTAGCACCATTGCTTGCAATGGTGAAAGGTCGAGTCTAAATGACTATGTAACTCCTCATTGTTTTTATAGTTATTATGTTTATATACACATAATAAATTTTCATACTTTGTTGATTTTTTGGTTGTAATTCTTGTTTAATGGATTATGTGTAGTCGTGATTTTGGTTCAATTTCTTTTATGGAAAAAATGTGGTCATCGTTGATGGCTTCGGGGCCATACCGTATGTGGCATTGGTGTTCCCGCCATTGGATTTGTTATAGTGTATTAGATATATATTTTAATGTTTATGATTGAGTTGTGTAATTAGAAATTTGAGAGTCGAATGTGGGTGTAACCCTTCATTCGACAGTTGTCTCTGTGGTTAATCGTTGATAGGTTTTAATGGGTTTTATATTACTTTTAAGCTGTAAATGGCCATAGCTTTGGATGGAATCCTCCAAAGGATGTCATGGCTATTCGTATAGTGTTGACAGGGTTGTAGATTTTGGTATTATTTTTTTAAATTATAGCCTATGTATACTTACATATATCGTGGCTTGATAGTGGAATGCTACGGCATGAGATAGAAGACTTAGAAACGAATCATGTAGGATTCGTCATGGTGATTTATAACTAAAAATACCCTCTAGGAATGTATCTTGGGCCATTTATGGATATGAGGGTTTATAATTGTAAGGATTCGATTTGGGCTTAGCGCCTACAGGAATCGATCCTGCGACCTCTGTGTATTTATATTTATGTTTTTAAAAGAATGTTGTACATGATATTATGGTTGATTAAATATGTTGGGACTTCCGTTATAGCATGCGATTTTTGTAATATAGTTTGTAATTATTTAAAGGTTTGATTTATTATGCATGCAATGGTTTTATGTGGATTACTATTTATATTATCAGACCATTAGATGGCCTCGATATTTTTACTGTAGATTTGAGTTATGGATTATTTGATTTATGGGAAAAGATATTATTTAGCCTTTATTCTTGGTTTAATTTGATACAGACCCTGATAGGTCTTTGATGGTTTTTACTTTAGCTTTGGTACTTTGAATAGATGATTATTCTCAAGTATTGAGTTTATAATATTGCTTAATTATAATATGGTTCTGTTTATACTTGATATGATGCAAATGATTTGTTTATTAGGTTCTGGTTATTATAGTAGTTAACTGTTATTTTATATTTATGTTTTTTTTAGCTTAACCTAAATTAGTCTTTTATTCCTAATTACAGGTCTGCTGGCAATGTGAAATTTGCCACTAGACTTCATAGGTAAATAAACATATAAGCATTTCTAGAGTAATTTTATAAGTTTTTTAGGAAAAAAATGTTTAAGCTGTAAATAAATGTAGAACAAAGTATAGCGAAAATAAACCCTAAATATTTCTTAAACACGAATTAATTTACAGACCTAGGGTTTATAAACAAATTATAAACCCCTAAATATTTCTGAGAGGAAAACAATTGTAAACATAGGGTTATAAGTATAATCATAAACACTTTCATATTCTAACCAGAGATTATACTAGATAATGAAATAGGAAATCAAGAACCTCATACCTAAAAGGTGAAGCTATTCCAATGGCTGGAACCTGCACACTCAATTACCCAACATTAACAATTTACAGGAAGATATGACCTTGTATAGATGACCGAATCACTTGGGAACTACAACGTTCCACCCAACCATGACTCCGAACCATTCCTGGTTTTAATTAGATCCCTCCGAGTTGGTTCCAACATGCAAGTAGCTTAGAGCTCATAAGGTAAGGCTTCCCTAACTCGGATATTAGGCTTGAATTAGTTCTCCTTTTTCCTCTTAGGAAAATGTTCTCCAAGAACTCTTTTGAGAATAATCACGCAACACAATGACTCCAAAAATATGGAATATCTCCCCAAGCCTCTCTTTGTATTTGGACTTTACAGACAAACTTTTCAGTCAAAGGTGCTGTTAAATCAAGAATCATTCGATTTCTTGATTTAACCCTTTTTATTTAACTTATGTACTTTTAATATTTTAACTTAGGAACTTTTGGCTAGTTCCTAATTGGACTTTTGTAGCTATTATAATATTTAATTTTATTTTAGTAATAATAATAATAGATAGACATTTTCCTTCTTTCTTATATTATTAATATTATTACTATGCTTTAACTTTATACATACCATGTATAAAATATATAATAATATATTATTTGTTAACATTTGTCTTTGGGTATCATATATTATGATCCCTAAACTTATGACACTTTCTTCATAAAGGTCATGAGGTGGGTGGTTAAGTCTACTAGGCTAGGGAACTCTAAACATCCTTGCATGTTGAATTCCCTTATTTAACATGGTAGTTCTTCAGTACTTGATGAGATACATAAATTCAAAATTTCACTTAATCACTTAGAAATAAGTCAGATGAGGTCAATATTTTTCTCAAGTCATTTTCACTCAAAAGAATAATTTTTTTTCAGTAAATCCTAGCCCTTATTCAGAGCGCATACTCAATGATAAAATAGGGAGTTACAAACTTAGTGCAATTCCAAAACTCCTCGCTCAACACTAATGCTAGGATGTAGTTATAGGATACACCTAGGGATACAATGGCCAAGGATCCGATGTTCCAGAGCTTATGCTCAGACATCAACTTGGAAGGCTCCAGGGCTTAAGCCCAAGAATTCCAATTTATATTTTCATGTGTTCCAGAGCTTCATGCTCAACACAAACATCTCAAAAATCATGTGCTCCAAATCTTCTTGCTCAACAAAAATATAAGTACTCATGTGCTCTAGAGCTTTTCGCTCAACAGAAAAAATCAATTACCCATGTTCTCTAGAGCTCCTCGCTCAACACAAAACATAAATTACCCATGTGCTCCAAAGCTCCTCACTCAAGACAAAACATCTCATCAATTATGTGCTTCACGGTCCATGCACAACAAAATAAAACACACACACACACACACACACACACAAACACACATATATATCATATGCAATTGGCTTACACCCAACATATCAAACAAATCATCATGTTCATATGCAGTGGGGTCTTTGACCCAATATATCAAAATAAAAACATCAAGGTAACATCATAATCAACGGGGCTTGTTATTGCTAGAAGTTGTTCCTAGACTACCACAAGAACAAGCTAACACAATCTCAAAATGAAATAGAATAAAATTGGTTTTTAGGGTTTTGGTTTATGGTTTTTGTTTTAAAAACTTCATTAACAAGGAGCAAATAAACATCCACAAGATAATACAAAATTGAATCATGCAAGTTGGATAAACTGGGGATCAAACACATCCCAATAAGCCATAAACATTACACATGAAATACTAATTCCACCCACAGACTACAAGCATTTACATGATTAAACCTTTAAACAGGAAATGAAATTGTAGACTGAACAATCAACTAGATCAGAAATGAAAAATCATAACAGGTAAAAGGGATTATTAGTTTATCTATAATCAATAACAGTCATCCACTTACATAAGAGTTATAAATGCTAGCTTGAGAACTCAAACCTCCTAAAGCCTCACCTTGAGTGAAAAATCCCACCACAAAAGTGTATGTTTGTCTTCCTTTTATCATTACAAAGGTAAATTAGTTCCATAAATACCTTGTAGGTCAAAATTTGAAATAGCTACATCAATTAGTTACATGATAACTCAAAATCTTTAAACACAATTAACCCAAAAATAGCAAATCGGATTTGGGGAAATTTGGTGAATTTCTGAAAATTTGGGTCGCAAAGGCGCCTTCATATCTCTCAATCTAGGACACATGTCCAAGCACTGAGAGAGGTTTTTTTAAATACTTCTATTTTCAACAAAAGCCACTCTTTTGTTTTAAAAATTCCCCTTCAATTGATCGGAATACGTGCTGGAAATTTGTGACTAAAATAGGAAATTATTAAATAATTCAAACCCTAAAAATAGGCCACAAAGATTAATTCAAATATCTCAAACAGTAATATATGTTGAACAACTGAGAGCGGTTTTTGTGAATGAGTGTGTTCTGGACAAAAACCTATTTTTGTTTTCCATAATTCGTTTCCATAACCTTGTAATATGATCCCAATGATAATGACAAAAACAGGAAAAACAGAGCTGCTACAGGAATTTCCTAATGAAAATATTTGACAAAGGACTAAAAAATGAGGGCTAGATTATAAATCAAACTTGGAATAAACTTTTATTATAAGTTTTAGAAAATTAAAGATATACATATTAACTAATAATCCCAAAAGACAAACCTTAAAACTAAATTAATGAAATAATTCAACCATTAAAAGCATTAAATCCTACAAAAAATACCGATTGTCAAAAGTTCTTAAAATAAACATAAAATGTAAAATCATTTTAAACCAACGGTTGAAAATTAGGAAAAAAAGAATAGATAAACTAAGAACAAGATCAAGTTATAACATTTGGCTCTTGTTGCAGGATGAAGTCCTCCTTGTGAGGCTTCAAGAACCTGTAGAGCTTGTGACTTATTCATTGGGTGATGGAGTCATTTACCAAATATTGCAACTCTCTCAAAATCTGAACACATACCGCTGAAATGACAAAATACTACTACAAACCATCATACTGAAAAGAATCTACATGCTCATATAGCGAGCTTATTCTACTATTTACTCCTACTTCTAATTGGAGGAGACAACCCAATCAAGTGTAATCATACTTCCAGTGAAGCCAAGAAACCATTTGACTGAGAATCATAATTCCATGCATGCTACTGTTTGAGAAAACCCACAAAATATGTGATAAATGCAATAAATATTATGTAGGAAGCTCATACTTATGACTGGAAATAGGAAATATGCCAAAAGCGGGAGCATTAGAAACCTTTGAAAAATACAACTCCATCCAAGAATCCACGGGATCATGAAATTTTCGATTTAAAACTTCAATGTCTTCATTATTTTCATCATAAAGTGAAGCATTCTCTTCCTATCCATTGCTGTTCTTTTTAAACTTTGGCTCAAGAATGGAAACCAAGGGCTCTTCAAACTACTTCTCGGCCTTTAAATAAAACCCTTGATCAAAACTTGAACAAATAAAATTTTGAAAGTGACCAGAAGTCAAGAATGACAGCTTATTTATTATATCAATAGTAAGAGGTTGAAGAGCAGCAACTTCTTCTTCATAAAATGATAATCCCATAGCAGGAACTAGGAAATTTGTACTATAGTCCACTGAAAGTATATTATCATCAAAAAAGTCAGCAAAATGATATGAAGAATCAACACAAGCATCATTTATATCCTTGTTCATATGAAAATCTAAAAATGATGAAGAAAACTGTCCTAAATCTGAATGATACCTATGTTCTTCTTCCTGGTCATAATCTTGTATATCTTCACATTGAGCATGATCTCAAAGCATTTTGCATGCTAGAATGTTCTCCTCCACTTCTTTTGCATCCTCAAACAATTGTCTTAAAGATGATGATTTCCTTTCTAACAGGAAAAAGACAAGATCTGATGTTGAGCCATAACATAATATACCATAGCAAATTTTTCTGAAGGTCTGATCTTCGTAGGCATACTGATATAAAAACTTTGAAACCTCCAATTAAATTTAGTAATTGGCTCATCATTCTCCCTCTTCAAACTATTAAATTCAAAAAGAAATTGATGATAAGATTTATTCTTACCCCAATACTTCAAAAATATATCATGTAACTCTTCCCACGATCCAATTGAATCAACTTTTAAATTTCGGAACCAAAACCCCAGCATTTCCAGCAAAGGATTTCAAAAATAACCTCATGACAACATCCTCATGAATGATTTCAAAATTATCAATGAAATTATGAAAAGATCCTAAATACTTCTCTGCTGTAATATTGTCTTTTCCAGTAAAATAGGGAAGATATTCAACAAAGTAGGAAGGGTAAGGATGTAAGAGAGATTGCAGCCTAAGAGGTGTAAACATCTTCTGTTTGAGTCTAGACTGAAAATCAGTGAGTTGAAAATTAGGTTCAACAAGCTGTTCGCAAATTTCGGCAATGATGGTAGAAAGTAATAGATCAACTTTATTCTCTACAAGATGACCAGAATAATTAGGATCAAGAGATATGGGTATATGTATATCATGTTGCACATGTATTTCAAATGAAGGAATAGAATCAAAATCAATAAAACAAAAAGAATGCAGACTTTCTTTTCCCAAATAGGGATATGTACCTGAAGGTTTATGATCATCGGAATAGACAAAACAAAAAATAATTCTTTTGGCATGCAATGGGAAAGATAGTAGAGAACTGATGAATAAGAACAAAACCTCGTGGAGGAAAGTAACAAGCTAATACCCAGTCTTTCCATTTGGCTTCTTCATTTTTCTGTCAACAATTTCTCCTTGTAGTGGAATCTTTAATCGTGGAGTCGTCAGGCAGATGATTGCAGTCTATCTCTATGTCCTTCTCTTTTATTCCATCAAGATTCAGATCTGTATCATGATGGTTCTTCCAGGGAAGATAATCTTGATTTTCGTCCTCAACAACAACACCAAAGATGTTAGTGCTAGAAATTGTTCCTAAACTACCACAAGAACAAGCTAACACAATCTCAAAATGAAATAGAACAAAATTGGTTTTTAGGGTTTTGGTTTTAATAACTTCATAAAAAATGAGGAAATAAACATCCATAAGGTCATACAGAACTGAATCATGCAAGTTGGATAAACTGGGGATCAAACACATTCCAATAAGCCATAAACATTACACATGAAATAATAATTCCACCCATAAGCTACAAGCATTTACATGAATAAACCTTTAAACAAGAAATGCAATTGTAGACTAAGAAATCAACCAGATCAGAAATGAAAAAGCATAACAGGTAAAAGGGCTTGTCAGTTTATATATAATAAATAAAATTCATCCACTTACATAAGAGTTATAAATGCTATCTTGAGAAATCAAAGCTCCAAAAGCCTCTCCTTGAGTGAAAAATACCACCACAAAAGTGTATGTTTGCCTTTCTTTTATCATTACAAAGGTAAATTAGTTCCATAACTACATTCTAGGTCAAAATTTGAAATAGTTAGATCAATTACGTACATGATAACTCAAAATATTTAAAGACAATTAACCCAAAAATAGCAAATCGGATTTGGGGAAATTCGATGAATTTCTAAAAATTTGGGTCTCAAAGACGCCTTCATATCTCTTGATCTGGGACACCTATGAAAACACTGAGAGAGGTTTTTTTAAATGCTTCTATTATGAACAAAAATGTCTCTTTGTTTTTTAAATTTCCCCTTCAATTGATTGGAATAAATGCAGGAAATTTGTGACGAAAACAAGAAATTATTAAATAATTCAAACCCTGAAAATAGGCCATGAAGATGAATTCAAATCTCTCAAATGATAACATTTTTTGCAAAACTGAGAAATGTTTGTGTGAATGATTATTTTGTGGAAAAAAACCTCTTTTGGTTTTCCATAATGTGTTTCCATAACCTCATAATCCGCTCCCAATGACAATGAAAAAAATAGGAAAAACAGAGCTGCTACAGGAATCTCCTCTTAAAAATATTTGACAAAGGACTAAAAAATGAGGGTTAGATTATAAAGAGAGCTTGGAATAAAATTTTATTATAAGTTTCTGAAAGATTAAAGATATACATATTAACTAATAATCCCAAAATACAAACCTTAAAACTAAATTAATGAAATAATTCAACCATTAAAAGCATTAAATCCAACAAAAATTACTGATGGTCAAAAGTTCTTAAAATCAAAATAAAATGTAAAATCATTTTAAACCAACGGTAGAAAATTAGGACAAAAAGAATAGAGAAACTAAGAACAAGATCTAGTATGAACATCTGGCTCTTGCTGCGGGATGAAGTCCTCCTTGTGAGGCTTCAAGAACCTGCAGACCTTGTGACTTATTCATTGAGTGATGGATTCATTTACCAAATATCTGCAATTTTCTCAAACTCGTAACACATACCTCTGAAATGAAAAAATACTACTACAAACCAGCATACTGAAAAGAATCTACATGCTCAAATAGCGAGCTTATTCTTCTACTTACTCCTACTTCTAATCGGAGGAAACAACCCAATCAAGTGTAATCATACTTCCAGTGAAGCCAAGAAACCATTTGACTGAGAATCATAATTCTATGCATGCTATTGTTTGATAAAACCCACAAAATATGTGATAAATGTAATAAAGAGTCTGTAGGCAGCTGATACTTATGACGGGAAATAAGAAATATGCCAAAATCTGGAGCATTAGAAACCTTTGAAAAATACAACTCCATCCAAGAAGCCACGAGATCATGAAATTTCTGATTTAAAACTTCAATGTCTTCATTATATTCATCATAAATTGAAGCATTCTCTTCCTATCCATTGCTATTTTTTTTAAACGTTGGCTCAAGAATAGAAACCAAGGGCTATTCAAACTGCTTCTCGGCCTTTAAATAAAACCCTTGATTAAAACTTAAACAAAAAAAATTCTGAAAGTGACCATAAGTCAAGAATGAAAGCTTATTTCTTATATCAATAGTAAGAGGTTGAAGAGAAGCAAATTATTCTTCATAACATGATAATGTCATAGCAGGAACTAGGAAATTTCTACTATAATCCACTCAAAGTATATTATCATCGAAAAAGTCAGCAAACTGATATGAAGAATCAGCACAAGAGCCATTTATATCCTTCTTGATATGAAAATCTAAAAATGATGAAGAAAACTATCTTAAATGTTTTTTGAAATTGAACCCATGTGATAGATCAATTGCACTCACAAAATTACTAATCAAACATGCAAATTTACACACAAAGGAGACTGAAATTGGAGCATAACACTAATCTATATTGAATAAGTGTAAAATAGCCAATCTTGTGAAGTCATAGGATGCTCTAATAAATAATTACATGAGATATTCGAAAGCATAAGGATGCCATTCGAAATAGTCAAAAGCAGGCTTACTAAATCTAGTCAAATCCCCCATAGGTGCATAAAGCAGTTTCCAAATCTGCCTAGGAGCTCATGAATTGGCAAATTCAAGTAAGCAAGCTAATAGGTGATGGAAAGAAAACTCATACATGCTTTTATTAGGAGAAAAGAATGGAGGATGATGAGGGAAAAAAACAAGTCAACTGCACCTAGTCTTACTTTCCCTTTTGCCATAAAACTCAGTAAAGTAGGAAATAAAGAAGAAAAAGCAAACATGCGCTAAGGGAGGATCTAGAATAAATCAGATATGCTAAATATGGATTCTAGGAGGTTTCCCAAGCGCTCCATGACTCAGTTTTAGCAAGTTTGACTTCTAATACATGTGGAAGACAACTTGCATAGAGTGAAATATTGGAAACTAGGCAAATAAGACAAAAATGGATTAATTAATGTCTAAGGTAGATAAGTATGAGTTGATTATTCTAACACCCCCCATTAATCTTGAATTATGAGTAAATATAATAAAACTATAGGGCCTAGCAACAAGTCTTAGTCACCCTTTATATACTGCATGTCCATTTAACCAAGGAAAGAGGCAAAAACCCAGTGGAAAAATCCTCCCTTAAACATGGACAGTAAAACAAAATTTGAAAATATTGTCATTAATCATGCTTCACAACATGATCAGAAATCCCCAGCAGTGATTTGAGATTTCTGAATGTCTTCTCACAAAAAACTTTGGTGAAGATGTCAGCTACCACTACTACATTTTGACCAAAAATCCGACGGCTGTCATGTCGGATTTTCGACACTTCCCTGTCGCATGTACGACACTTTGATTATTTTTTAAGCGTCGAAAACTTGTCGTCGGTTAAGCAACACTTATTAATCCGTCGGTTAAGTGACACTTATTAATCCGTCGGTTGAATGTACATCGTTGGTTATCCGACACTTATTAAGCGATGGTGAGGAAAATTTTTAACAACATTTACACCTATAGGCGTCGCTTAACCGACACCTGCACCTACAAGCGTCACTTAACCGACATCTACAGGCGTCGCTTAAGCGACGGTATTGGATTTTAAAAAACACACAGACGTCGCTTAACCGACACTTGCAGGCGTCGCTTAAGCGATGGTATTGGATTTAAAAAAAATAAAATATTTACTACCTACTATTGAAATCCCGCACATCTGTCTAAATTCACTATATTTCTTTCTTACACCTCAATCTATAAAGGAGAGGATGTACACCATAGTGCTGTTGAGCAAAATATTATTTTGAGCTCATGTGCTGTCTATTTCTTCGCTGCAGTAATAGAATACGATGCACTTTTGGGCGGTTATGTGTAGTTTATTTCAGCTGTTCTTATTTCCAGAGTATGTGCTAGCAGTTTCAAGTAGTTCAGATCTTTTTTTTTATTAGCAAATAATAGTTTAGATCTACCTAGGCTTTAAAAATTAGTTTGTGTGTGCAGAATTTGCATACCATGATCTAAAAATTATCAAAGGTAGATATTAAGAAAACTTACTGAAAGTGAATTAAGGTAAGGGATGAGAAATAATGGAGACACAGGATCATTGATGAATTTTTATTTTTGCCTCTATTTGCTAGTTGAAATATTCAATTCAAGATGGCCAAATCCTTTGAGTGTAGCCAAGTTTAAAAGATCAAATGGTTTCAATACACTATCGGCATGAGGTGTTGCTGACTATTTCAGACGTTCAACACAATGGTTTTCTTAGAAAAACACACCATCAAGTACTTGTGGCAAAATGCTAACTTAAAGAGGTTAAGTCAACTATGATAACCCTAGTTAGATCAATACAGTGAACACTCCCAAGTACTCCGTACAAATACTAACATATAATCACCATAAATTTTCCAAAGTCTACAACAAATAAAAAATCTTAATGTTCATGCTGACAGATTCCACCCTCAGCTATGAACCATCTCATAGGTGGAGGATGCAAAGTTAACAAGTACTCAGTACAAACAGTAATTCAAATGCAATTGCTCCGCTATGGCTACTCGAGTTCCCTCATCCTGTTTCTCTAGTCCACGTTTTAATACTCTCTTTGCCCATTTCGATGTATTTTTATGCTTCAAAGTCATTCGTTACTGCACTTGAATAAAATATGTCACTATATAAACTACTAATAGAATAAGGATCAAGGGAATATATGAAAAAAATACTTTAAGGAATACCTCTGCACGCTTGAACTCCTGCTTCATGGCATATTCCTTTGCAGCTTCAGGATCAGCAGGTGTTTCACCTAAACCTGCTTTTACCCTTTCCTTCTTTAACAGGCGGTGATATGTCTTCAACTTAATATTTTTAATGTGCTTTGCTTTTAACTCATGGCGAAACATAAGATTACGCATTTTTGCAAGTCAGCCCTGGCGTTCCCTTACTTGTTCAACAGTAAGCTGCAAAAGCTCAAATGTCAACATTTTTACAACCAACGATATGCACCCATGAAATTTTATATATATATACAGACCAAACTTAGATGCTATGCATTGCCAAAAACTGCCAAAAGCAATATAGACATTTTATAATATTAAATGTGCAAGATCAATCTTGTAAATAGAAAAGTTAATTTAGAATCTATAATTTCTACAAATACATGCAAAAGGAGATTTTTTAAAAGGCTAAAATAACTCTATGGGTCAACTATCATATACCATTAAAAATCAACACTGGCACATGAAAATGACTGATATGGTATCTGTAGAACTCTTGAAGGAAGTTCTTTTGCAAATATCATGATCCTTAACATGCAACTGACAAAACATAGTAGAAGAGGAAGGGATAAAATAGCTCTATCGGGTATATGCTATATACCATACACAAAACTTGCATCAGTGATAAAATAGCAATGGACTTGTGACCACGGCCATATGCAAAAATTCCAATCGATAAAGAACGAAGGCAATTAGTGCAAAGAACATGAATATACACAGTGACACACCTTATTTAATTCAAGCAACTCAACACCATCACTGTTCTGAGCTTCCACCACACTTGTGCTCTGTAGCAAGCAAGCAATTTCTTTTTCCAATGCTGATGTTGGAGTAAAATCATATGATCTAGCCCCAATACCAGTTTTCCCTGCGTCTACCTTTTGATCAAGTTTGATAGTAGAAGCCTCCCTATTCTTCTTGATAATTGGTTGCCACTTAGTCACATCTTCTTTTGTGTGTACATAAGCTGCTTTTGTTTCCAGCCTATCCTTGACAACCTTAGGCAACGGTGCCTCCACAGGCATAGCGTTCTTTTCTAATTGCTGCATCCTCTTGTTGAGTGACCCAAAGCCTGAGCTCCCATAGAGAGGGGCCATTAGATATTGAATACTCACATTTTTAGTATTACCTGATGCTTTTTGGTCTAGGTTAAATTCAGATTCAGGATATGCCTCAGACACAACAAATTTCTTCCTCCTTTTCTTGCCTGGACACAAGAATTTCCAAATCAGAGTAATTTTTCATCTGCCACAGAAGCAACTCCATCTAAGAAAGCCACTAGCACAGTACACACTATTTACTAAAAGACAAATCTTATTTAATGGATTGAACTTAACCAAGTATACAGAAGTAACCTCAAGATTGCTTAAAAATGTAAAACGAAATAGTGACTAACCTTCAACAGCATCTGAAGACATTCCAGTAACAGCTTGAAGCATTTTCTGGTGTCTCTCACTATCCTCCTCGTCATCTTATTCTTCTTCTTCTTCTTCTTCTTCTTCTTCTTCATTGTCTTCTTCTTCTTCTGATTGCTTTTCTAGCTGTTGCCTTCCAGCAATCAACTGATCATGTTCCTCAACTTCTTCATCATTATCACCCTCACTTCCACTTAGGTCTTCAGATTCACTCATTCGATCTTCCTTGTCACTGTTTAAATCTACTCGTGAAGTTTGCTTTCCTTGGTGACGAGCCTTTACCCTTCCTTTAGCAATATGCTTCTCTTCTGAATGATCAGAATCATCAACAAAATCTAGTATCTTCATCGATCTCCTCATCCTACAGAAACAGGTATAATAAAATCTGTTAACTTAACATTTTATGGAAAAGCAATTTAGAAGAAAAATGATAAATCCAGAATTATACAGTTAAAATTTAGGAGAAGCAGATTTATACAATGGCCAAGAAAGAACTTGGCCATTGTATAAAGAACACAAACCAGATTGTATTAGAGTAGATAAAAAAGAATAGTAGAATACTGCAGAGACCCTTAGAATCTTTCAACGTTTAGGAAAGCGACACTTTAAAAGAGAAAGAAGAAATCTAAAATTACATATTTACAAAATAGGAAAAGGACATTTATGCAGTGGCCAAGAAATAAATTGATTGCAAAACTTATGGGGAAATGAATACAGTTGAATCCCTATAAAGAGCAAGAGAAAATAAATATGGAGAGGTTATATCTTAAAATAATTAAAATGATGGGGCTAGCACAAAATGTCTTTATTACCTAGTACGAATGGGTAAAATTATTCGCCAAAAACTGTATGCAGCAGAAGAATATCATGATAAAAATAAGTTGTGATAAGTCTGTAAAAATAGTAAACTAACCTTTGTAGTGCCTATGGAATTGATATACATGTAGATAGGCTTCTCAGGGTCATCATACTGCAGATAGAGTAATTCTTCCATAATTAATTCTGTCACAGCTGGTACAAGTGACATTCCCAAATAGACAATTTGACTTTTAAACAAATAGGATGCTGGATCTGGAGGCGGTTGCTCCCATGCAGTTCCTCTTTGAAAGGGAATAACCTTCAACAGTGAAAGTTTTATCAGAAAACATGCAATGTGCACAAGTAACAAGTTGCAACCCAAATACTGATAGATAAAGAACATAAGATCTAACAACACATAGCTCTCTAACTATTTATTTTGCAGATTACGTGAATAGAAATTCGTAATCAATCATTGCTATTCCTTACATTTCAAAAGATTGGTAATGCTAACATTTTCAATATAAATCATATAAAACACAAGACCTGTACCATTTAGTTAGGAACTGGTGACAATGTAGATTTTTGAAGTCACTGATGGTGTGAAAAGATCTCACACTTGGAAGTGATGGAAAAATTAATGGAGACTTCACTACAATAGCATAGACATTAATTGCCCACTTACACTCGGCCACCTATTTAGGAACCAAATGGTGCTCGGAAAGGATGAAGGGCTTTATGTTTTTAGATAAATTGCATCCTGCATGCCAAAAAGTTGTATTCTTAGTAATTAATTGTGTCTACAACCCTATCACTAAAAAACTGGATAGGGTGGGTACGACATGTGGTTGAATTCAGGTGATCACAAGCCTCTTGGGAAGCAAAAGTATTACAAGCATAGCTAGAAGCAAATGAGAACAAGGTTTGGAAGCACCTACTTTTGCCAAAGACATCTCCCCAGTGTTGCATGGAAGACTACTCACGACAACTTGATTAAGGAATGGCATGAACATCCTCTGTAACAAGAGGAAGAGAATAAACTAAACATCCCACCAGGACTTTGGAGAATTCAGTTCAATGGAGCAACAAAGAAGAATCATGGTACTGCTGAGGTAGGTCATGATTTGTGTCATTCAATTGGTCTCGTTTCTAGCCTTCGTACTCCTTGGACAGGTGGTTGTTTGTGTCATTCAGTTTGTCTTGTTTTATTGTCATGCATGGGGGGGTTTACTTGCATTCCCCATAATGCAATAGAATTTAGATCTTTGGCTAAGACCTCAGGTTGGTAACATCTCTTTCCCCACAAAGGCTAATCCTTTCTATGAGAACACCTCTGGTACAAACTTGTAAACTTATATCAAATAATGGTTATGATTCTATACTACTGATGCATTGATTATCTGCAAACAGCTTTATCCATTGACATCAGGTAATAGCTGTTAATGTTATCAGCAAATGAATTAGTCATTGAGATTAAATAATTTCTTTAACTCTCAAATACTTAAGGGGTGGGTTATTCTTAAGGCATAGTGCATGGCTGTCTTTAATTTTATCATTGCATTCCAGCATTTCACTTGTTTTGATTTCATGTCTGCACATGATTGGTCATTATACTGATTATGATGTGTCAATTATCTTTATTCAAACTATGATGGGCATTTATCCATCATGATGGGCATTTATCCATCAAATCCCATCCAATTAATTTCTTGTTGTAGCAGTCACTCCAACATGTTATTTATGTTCCATCATGTGGGTGACTGTCACAGTTTACAAATTACAAGGCATGCCAGAATCAAATAATCTGATGGATAGTAAAAAATTTGGAGTATGCAACATTAGTTGTACTTGGATAATTTTGCTCACTTTATGCACAACTACCAAATCAAGAACAAGATAGCTAAGATGATCATTAATAATGTAGGTCATAAATTCTGATTCTCAGTGGCCAGTTGATAGCTGTATGTGCACATTCCACTGGTTGAAAGAAGTTGTTATAGGCAAAGGTGTAAGGATTCCACATGTTCCATGTCTAAACTGTAGAGAGAAGGCATAAATCCCAAAAATAAAATCTTGTGAAACAACTGGAAAGCAATAACTAGGTTTCTATTTCATCTAAATCCATACTCCCAAAGCTTCTATAAACTCCTTCAAAGAAAATGTTTAAGAAACATGGTTGGTAAGCCATATACATTTGTTTAGAGATTGTTCAAAGATCTCTTGGCGGAGGTGTTTAAAATGGTGCTGTATTATCCACTTTCTAAGATGATAAATTAGTGTCCAATTGATGCTCCAGTGGGGCATATTTATTCCTAAATAGTATTACAAAACCTGCCAGGTTTGAGTTAGGTTCATAATTCAAATAGGCCTCAGCACATACAACAGGTCAAGTTGATCCACTGACAACACAAGCTCACTGTCTGCAAGCATAAGAGGGAGACTTTGACCCACAAACTCAATGGGAGGTGTAACATACTGAAGAGACGAGTTTTGACAGCTTTGTTAATCTCCCACTAACTATTTGTATTGATAAGTATTACGTCAAAGCCATCCCATAGGCATAAAGGCTGTAACTATATCAATAAGAACTAAATCCCTAAAATTTTATACAAATGCAAAATTTTTTGGCACAATGTTGTATATTGGAATTGCTATGCTTGAAGGAAGTTGTTATGGACAGGCTGAGAGATAATTTGAGCTCTGTAGATAGAAATCCCCACCTATGAAACACAACTGGCAATGGAGGATCAGGTCTGTATTTCTTCTGAGGTCATTCTTCCAAAAGTATCTTTAATCTCCTCTCAATAAATTAGTTAAGAAATCATGGTTGGTTGGCTGAGAACATTTTGTCTAGTCAAGAACTGGCTAGCAGAGATATTTCTAATGGCATTGAATGTTCCAGTTTTGAGAATGATAAGTCAGTGTCTAACTGATGATCCCATTGGCCATAGTTGATTCTTCGAATGTTTACAAAACTCACCAGGTTTGTCTCAGACTCATGATTTAAAAATCCTTCACATAAAACAAGCCAAGATCACTCAGTAACAAGTCAAGCTCACTCCCCATAAATCTGGCTCATCAATTGCCAGCTCCACTCGCAAGTACTCATGGTTCAAACTATTTTTTATGGGAGAAAACATGTATTGATGTCTACAGTGGCAGAACTCATACAACCATGTTTACAAAAGCCCAAATTTACAATCATAAACTCAGCAGAAATATATTCAATAATCTAAGGGCCTTCAATCCACAAAACATAGAAAACTAGCTAATACTAAGTTAATATAATCCTGATCCATACATAGCCTCAAAACTATAAACTAGACAAAACATCACANGACAAGTTATCCACGGCCTGAAATCACCATCAAAAATAATTTCTTAATGCCTTGGTTGAGAGACTCCCTCATCCCTGTGCTAAGAGCTAGAAGTTTAGCCCAAATGTTAGTCTTAGGTTCTCGGAATGCATAGAATATTCATTTATGCAAGGTTCATGGTATCTGTATATCCGAATTAGTCCACTAGGCTACAGTTGCCATTAGAGGCACCACCACAAAGTGAATTTGGCCATTGGCAGTGGATACCATGGTAGTTTTTGGATCACTATTGACTCCTAAAAGTTCTGTCCTGTTAGCAGTAGTAGGTAAAATAAGACATCAAGATTATCCCTGAAGAACAAGAAAGAGAGAAAACTCCAAAAATATATAACCATCATNATAGGTCATCCACCAAGATCTCTACTTCAACGATAGTTTCCTGCTGACAGCTGGGCAAATTGTCCATAATAAGTTCCAGATTGATAAGCACTTTCATTTTGAATTCTCCATAATTTTACCATGAATCAATGATGCTCTCAGTTCCAATGTCAACCCCAATTGGTACAAGGCACTGCACATTTCCTACTTAAACCAGTTCTCAGCCTCATATCTCTCTCCAATGTGGGTCCTAATTTGTTTGATG
>LPNX010446525.1:138805-161523 GCA_001517045.1 Pseudotsuga menziesii
CAAAGAAAAATATAAAATAAGATTGACACACTATGAAGCTAATAGATCACTCTATTAGATATTGATGCTAAGGAAGCTGGTGCTTTGCCATGAGGTCCTGAATTGGGCAAAGACAAGTTGGTTGAAATTGAATACTTCATAAGTTTTAGCAGAATTCTGTGCCATAATGTTCATTTTGACCAAACATGATGAGCATGTAAATTCCTAAGAAATGGAAGAATTACCCAATAACCCAAAAAATAACAATTTCAAAAGATCATGTAGAACCAGTTACGACCTACTATTTGCTTATACAGATAAATGATCCCTTATATTGGAGAGAGGGGTCATTGTATGGAGCAAGGCATACCACATCGTTCCAGAAGATCCAATCATACTTGGGCAGATTCTTTCGGACTGCCAGGATCTTACTCCAGCTGGGGGGCCTGTTCTTATCAACAATATTGCTCTCATCAATAAAATCATGCCGATGTCTGTCAGCATAGCTTCTTTTGTTGGGCTCAACCAATTTCATAAGCCCCTGAAAGGACCTTGCAGGAATGGGCCCAGACTCATGCGAGCAAGTCACCATCACAATCCTAAACCTCTTTAGATTGTCCTTGTCTGCAGTTGAGGTCTCAAAGCACTGCCTTCCTAGATTGTTTTCCCTTAACAGAACAACCCTGGTGCCATGTACCAATAATAGGGACACAATGAAAACATCCAACAGACTGAACATAACAGGATGAAAAACCCTCTCTGATAAGATCCAGCACCAGTGCTTTATATCCGGGCCCCCCTTGAACGAATCCTGCATAGTGATGCCTATGTAACCCCTTGAAGAATGCTTCCCACCAGGTGAAATACCAACCCTCCTCTGTGGACAAAGGGCAGAAACCCCTCCCATTCCCATTCTAAATCTCACAGATAGCGCTTCTCTGCTGCACCCAGAGCTTCTCGTGATGCCGATTTAACAATATAAGCAAAAACCCAAAATAATCATGCGGTTCCTGATTGGCTTTTACCTCCAAGTCAATCTCGTTCATAAACCCCGATGTATTAGAAACAACGCGATCAGCAGTTCCTTAATGCCTCGGTCTCATAGCTATGAGGAAGTTGTCCACATAACGTGTATATTGAGGAAGTCTGTTATGCAATGGGACACGAGGAAATTTGAATCCAGTGAGAATGATGTGGGCATGGACTAATTTGGCCTTTGGCAGGGCCCTGTAATCGAAGCAGGCATGCAAGAGAGAATCATAGGAAGAAGAGTCTATGGAAACTCATTGGGGATCCATGAGATACAGAGTCTCTAGAGCCTCTCTGAGGCGGCCCTGATTACATAGTGTTGTAAGATCCTCCTCACTCGCGTCCATGGCCTTGTCTTGTATGGTGCGAAGAGCAGCGCTGGTTACCCATCTCCTTGGATTGTGAAGTGTAAGAATAGACTTTAGAAATGTCGACATGCTGTTGTTGTGAATCCCTGAAGTTTCCATGTGCATTACAGCTGCATATTAAATTGGACCAGTCTGAGTACTAGGTCATTGGATCTTAACATCTCAACTTGTTTGAGATTTAATGAGGTATAATGTTGCCGCTATTGGATCTCAAGATCTAACGATTTACATTGCATTTTGGGTGTATCACCCCTTCAATATTTGAAAGAGAAATAATAATAATAAATATATCAACTATATTTTAAATAATTTTACCATTATAATTTATAAATTTTAATTGTCTTTATATTGATTTTGTTGAAGATTTATTTTCTTAAACATTTATTAAATAATTTATTTGTATTCATTTCATGATAAATATGATTAAAGGATATATTAGAAAAGGATTTGTGTTTGTAATCTGGTACACAACGGCTTCAACATAAAATTTGGACACTTGAGCTACCAGAACTCTAATGTGGAATGATTTTGGAGTCTCAAAGTACTTGTATAGAAACAATTTAAATATGATAAGCAAATTTCAATAAACTTTAAGTCGTTTATCTAGCGACACATAAACGTCACTATAGCGATGCCTATAGGGTTTTGAAGCAAAGGCCATAATCATTACATGTCATCTCTGTTCTTTCGCTACATCAATAAAATATTTGAAGTGTGGTTACTACGATGATAATTTTTCACGAAAAATTGGGCTCCTATTCGTCTCTATAGCAACACAAAAGTGTTTCTATAACAACGATTTTCCATGGGAAACTGTTCACATGTACTAGTGTATTCTAATTGTTTGTTTACACTTCCTCCATTCATATGGTTATTTTGTAGATTTCAGTATGTTTAGCATTGTAGTTTCTTTCTCTTTCCCTTATCTAAATGTATGGTTATATGGCATACTTTGTTTTTGGATTGATGGAATCTAAGGTGGTCCCATAGAATCCCATATTGACAATGAATCATTGTAGGGTGGCATCTCATGAGAGTGTTCGTAAAATCAAGTGGCTCTTTCTAAATGAAACTAAACCTAAATAAATTAAGAGTTGCATAGAGAACACTCTAATATTATAACCACACTTGGAGATGTTCAATCAATGGAACATGATGCAACAGAAGAATGGGCACTGACTTCGAATTGTTTTTAGAAGGGATTCAACTATTGGAACAAGGTTAGACAAAAAGATAGCCTTTATGCTAGACACATATATTAATATTTAGATCAAACAAATGTTAGTTGGTTTTTTTCTACACTCGATCAAAATCAATGTAGAATTCCAGTGGGATATCATTCTATGAACATCGAAGAAATTCATAAAAATTTCTACAGAAATCCCTTTATTAAGAGAAACAACATTAAAGGAAGGTTATGAAAATACACTTAGGTAAGTAACCAATATGGAGAGACACTTCCACGCTATACTGTTTTTCAAGACCATCAAATTTTCCACCCTAAAAGTTGACATGACCTTCCAAACCCATCAAATGAATGGCCAAGAACAACTAGTCACCAAATATGTAGCAAGAGGAAAAAATCATGGTAATGAACAAAATACATAAGGTCCACTCACTCAAGGTGTCGTCGCTTAAGCGACGCTTATGACCAAAATTTTAAAAAAAAATTTAACTTTCTGATTTTTGGTAGGTTTAAAAGAAATAATCCACGCACCGTCGAAAGTAACCATCTGATTTTGGATCGAAATGTAGTAGTGTACTTGTTCTGAATATGCACAAAAGAGTAGGTAAATGGTGCCATCATGCACAAGCTGTCTGATGTAGTGGATATGGATCTCAATGTGTTTGGTTCTCTGTCTCTAAACTAGATCATTGCATATTCGAATGGTGCTCTAATTCTCACAATAGATAATAGTTGAGAACTCTGATTCAAAGCCACACTCACCAAGTAACCCGTGCAACCATAAACATTGAGTTGCTGCATTTACAACTCCTCTGTACTCTGCTTCTGTAGATGAGAGTGAAATGGCACTCTGTTTCTTGCTTGACTAGCTGATTATTCCTTCAGCAAGCATGAACATGTATCCGGATGTTGGATTTCGATCTGTGTTGTCACCTGCCCAATCACTGTCAGTAAACCCAATCAAATCAAGATAAGATTTAGCTTTGTAGAAGATCCCATGAGTTCTTATTCCCTGAACAAAGTTAAGGATCCTTTTGGCTGCTCTCCAATGGATCTCATGAGGCTGATCCATGTATCTTGAAGCCACACTTACTGCATAATAAATATCATGTCGAGTGTGTGTAACGTACAGCAAACACCCAATTAGTTGTCTATACAGTGTACTATCTACCATAGGAGAAGAACCTGCTTCTTCAAGCTTAACTCCTGAAAGGAAGGGAGTCTTGCTTGGCTTGCAATATTTCATGTTAAACTTGTTTAGTGAATTCAAAGCATACTTGGACTGATGTACTTTTATTCCATGTTTGGATTGAGCAATTTCGAGACCCAAAAATTGGCTCAACAACCCCAAATCAATCATAGAAAATGCATGGTTCATTGCATCCTTCAAGGAGGCAATTTCTTTCTTTGAGCTTCCTCTAATCAGAAGGTCATCCACATACAAGACAATAATCATCAAAGAACCATGAATCAGCTTCAAATAAACATTTGGATCAGACTTGCATGGAACAAAACTCAATGATAGCAGAAAGCCATCAATCTTGGCATACCAAGCCCTGGGGGCTTGCTTAAGCCCATACAATGATTTCTTTAGCCTGCACACAAAAGATGGATTAGTAAAAAACCCTTGAGGCTGCTACATGTAAATATATTCAGTAAGATATCCATTCAGGAAATCACACTTCACATCCATGTGATGTACTTCCCACTGCTTCGAAGCTGCAATGGCTAAGGCTAGCCTGATGGAGTCCATCTTTGCCACTGGTGCAAAGGTCTCATTGTAGTCAATACCATGTACCTATTGGTATCCCTTGGACACCAATATTCCATTATATTTCAAAGGTGAACCATCAGCATAAAACATAGTTTTGAAAACCCACTTACATTGACCTAGCTTCCTCCCTGGGGGAAGATCAACCAGCTCGCAAGTGTTGTTCTTTTGGAGTGACCTGAATTCTTCTTTCATGGCTGCTTACCATCCTGGATCATGTCCTACATATTAATATGTATTTGGGTCTGAATCAACCATCAAATAGCATTTCTCTGCAAACAAAGGTTCTTTCATGCTCAGGGCACTCTCAAACTAAGATCTTGTCCTCCTAAGATCACTAGGATTTCCAGCTAGTTCCCCAGCAGCATGAATGGTATTTGCTGCCCATTTTGGTATTGTAGGAATATAAGGATATGCAATCAAATTTTAATTATTAGACATATCAGAATCAGCAAACTCATTTGTCTCTTCACTTACATTCAATGGTTCTGGTGGTGAAGAAGACTCTCCAACTTCAACTGCTGCTAAAGGCTCTTCTTGGAACTGAAAAATACTTTCAATGAAGGCTTTTTTTGTGCTCAAATTGATCAGCTTGTACCCTTTTTAATCTTCAGAGTACCCAACAAATATACACTCTTGGCTTTGGGGCTGCAAATCCTTCCTCTTTTTTGTTGGAATTCTAGCCCAAGCCCTTGAGCCAAAAATCCTGAAATGGGTCACATATGGCTTGTGCCCACTCCATGCTTCAAAAGGAGTCATAACATCAAGATATTTATGAGGCACCCTATTATGAATATAGGATACACATTTTATAGCCTCGGCCCAAAACTTTTGTGGCAAATTCTTAGCCTCCAACATACAGGTTTCCATCTCTTTCATTGATCTGTTCTTTCTCTTAGCAACACCATTTTGTTGTGGTGTGTTAGGGATTGAATGCTACATCTGAATACTTGAATATTCACAATATTGAATGAACTCAGACTTGACATACTCACCACCATTGTCAAATATGAGGATCTTGAGTTTCCTCCCAGACTAGTTTTCAACCAAAGCCTTAAAGACTTTGAAGAGGCCAAAAAATTCAAACTTATGCTTCAAGAAGTAAACCCAATAGTACTTGGAAAATTCATATATGAAATTTAATGCATATTTGTCTTGACACATTGACATATGAGGGAATGGACCAGAAACATCACTGTGGATCAACTCAAGAGGTGTATAGGTTCTCTCATGACTAGCTCTCTCAAATTTATGCTTTGGGTGTTTTCCTAGGACACAACCTTGATAGAATCCCTTGGAAAACTTAATCTTTGGTAACCCTATGACCATTTATTTTTCATTTAGATCAGAAAGATACTTATAGTTAAGATGGCCAAATATTTCATGCCAAATATTTCTTTCCTCATTAGCATGAATCAAAAGATCAGAGGGGTTTGAGTAGTGTAGAAAATGTGAAAACCAATATACCTTCGAAGTGTGATCTACAACGCCTTTTGCAATGAATTTACCACTCGAGATCTCCATGATCTCAACATTATTAGGGGAGAATATGACCTTCTTTGGAGACCCTGCGTGGGTCATCTGATACACTCATAAGAGGTTAGAGTCAAGACCTGGAACATACAATACATTGCTGAACTTACCATGGTCAAGATCAATCCTTCCTTTGCCCAAACTGTCAGTGATAGAGTCATCTCCCAACACTATTGTGTGGAACTTTTGACATGTCAATAGAGGAGAATGCCTCCTTGGTTGAAACCATATGTCTTGAAGCTCTAGAGTCTATGATGAAGCTAGGTGAGCTTGATGTGCCAGCAACCAATGCATGAAATCTCTCTCTGTCTTCTGAATTTGATCTTGATTCCCTCTTCTTTAAGCTATCAAGAAGGGAGATGTTATTCTTCTCCAGGATTTGGGTCAGCATGTAAATTTGCTTCTTCATGCAGGATATTTCAGAATGAAATCCCTTACTACAGTATGTGCACTTGCTCATTTCTCCTTTGTCCTTCTTCTTTCGGAAGTTATTCTTGGAGCCTTGGGGCTCCTCCTGAGACTTGTTCTTGTCTCTCTTCTTCTTAGTTAAATTCTTAGCTTTCTTCTTTCCTTTTGAATCCACCCTAAAATCTCCAGCAACCAGAGCTTGGTCTTTGGAAGGTTTGATGGTGCCCATCATCACCAGTTTATCTTGTTCTTGTGAGAGGGATTCCATGAACTCTGCAAGCTTAGGCATCTTCCAGGCTCGAGCTGTCAAATTGGTGGCATGGAAGGTCAAAAATAACACTGAATAGTCATGGCCAAGCTTTGAGAGTATGGCCAAAACTAGTTTCTCCTCCTTCTTTTCAATTCCACATTGTTTTAGCTGCAAAATAAGGGCTTTAAACTTGGAAAAGTAGAGTTGCAGGGATTTGAAGTTGCTGGGACTCAAGGAGATCAATTCATTCCTAATTTGATGTCCTCTCATCTCATATATCTTACCAAAAATCTCTACAAGCTTCTCCCATACTTCATTTGGTGATGTCAATCCATCAGGATGGAAGAGGAGGTCTCTGGCTATGCTCAGACACAAGAGACCATAAGCCTCATCCCTCTTGTTGTGCCATTTAATTTTCTCTGCAGCTGCATTGGGCTCTACTTTAGTTGCCATAGTCACCCTATAGATAATTTTCTCTCTCAACAGTATCTCCATCTCTAATTTCCATTCAAAGAAATTAAATGGAGTGAAGATGATCTTCTGAGATTGATCCATAGCTCAGAAAGTGTCCCTTCAATAAGCAGAATAGCTCCCAGTCAATATGTCGAACCTGCAATAGAAATATGGAAGGAGAGAAATTGATCTACAAAGGATCTGATACCATGTAGAAATCGAACCTAGGTGATAGATCAATTGCACTCACAAAATTACTAATCAAACATGCAAATTTACACACAAAGGAGACTGAAATTGAAGCATTACACTAATCTATATTGAATAAGTGTACAATATCCAGCCTTGTGAGGTCATAGACTGCTGCAATAAATAATTACATGAGAGATTCTAATGCATAAGGATTCCATTCAAAATAGTCAAAATCAAGCTTACTAATTCTAGTCAAATCCCCCATAGGTGCATGAAGCAGTTTCCAAATCTGCCTAGGAGCTCACGAACTGGAAAAGTCAAGTAGGAAAGATAATAGGTGATGGAAATAAAACTCATACATTCTTTTATTAGGATAAAAAAATGGAGGGTGATGAGGAAAAAAAACAAGTCAACTGCACCTAGTCTTACTTTCCCTTTTGCCATAAAACTCAGTAAAGCAGGTAATAAAGAAGAAAAAGGAGACATTCGCTAGGGAGGATCTGGAATAAAGAAGATATGCTAAATATGGATTCTAGGAGGTTTCCCAAGTGCTCCATGACTCAGTTTTAGCAAGTTTGACTTCTAGGACATGTGGAAGATAACTTGCATAGAGTGGAGAATTTGAAACTAGGCAAAAAAGACAAAAATGGATTAATTAATGTCTAAGGTAGCTAACTATGGGTTGATTATTCTAACAATATGAATGATACCTACGTTTTTCTTCCTACTCATAAGCTTGTATATCTTCAACATGAGCCTGATCTTGGAGTGTTTTGCAAGCTCGGATGTTCTCCTCCACTTTTTTTGCATCCTCAAACAATTGTCTTAAAGATGATGATTTCCTTTCTATCAGTAAAAAGAAAAGACATGAATGTTGAGCCATAACATAATATACCATAGAAATTTTTTCTGAAGGTATGATCTCCGTAGGAATACTGATATAAAAACTTTGAAACCTCCAATTAAATTTAGTAATTGGCTCATCGTTCTCCCTTTTTAAATTATTAAATTTGGAAAGAAATTGATCATAAGATTTATTCTTACCCCAATAATTCAAAAATACATCATGCAACTCTTCCCATGATCCAATTGAATCAACTTTTAAATTTCGAAACCAAAACCCAGCATGTCCAGCAAAGGATTTCAAAAATAACCTCATGACAAGATCCTCATGCATGATTTCAAAATTATCATCGAAATTATGAAAAGATCATAAATGCTTCTATACTGTAATATGGTCTTTTCCAGTAAAATGGGGAAGATATTCAACAAAATAGGAAGGGTAAGGATGTAAGAGAGATGGCAGCCTAATAGGTTTAAACATCTTTTGTCTGAGTCTAGATTGAAAATGTGTAAGTTGAAAATGAGGTTCAACAAGCTGTTCGGAAGTTTCGGCAGTGACGGTAGAAAGTAATAGATCAACTTTATTCTCTACAATATTAGCAGAATAATCAGGTTCAAGAGATATGGGTATATGTATATCATGTTGCACATGTATTTCAAATGAAGGAATAGGATCAACATCAATAAAACAAGAATAATGTAGACTTTTTTCTTCCAAAGAGGGATATGTACCTGAAGGTTTATGATCATCGGAATAGACAAAACAAAAAATAATTCTTTTGGCATTCAATGGGAAAGACAAGAAAGAAATGATGAATAATAACAAAACCTCATGGAGGAAAGTAACAAGCTGATACGTAGTCTTTCCATTTGGCTTCTTCATTTTTCTATCAACAAAGTTCTCCTTGCAGTGGAATATTTAATCATGGAGTCGTTAGGAAGATTATTGCAGTCTATCTCTATGTCCTTCTCTTGTCTTCCATCAAGATTTAGATTTGTATCATTGTGGTTCTTCCAGGGAACATAATCTTGATTTCTGTCCCTGAAAATGGTGCCAAAGATGTTAGTGCTAGAAATTGTTCCTAGACTACCACAATAACAAGCTAACACAATCTCAAAATGAAATATAATAAAATTGGTTTTTAGGGTTTTGGTTTATGGTTTTATTTTTTAAAACTTCATTAAAAAAAAGGAAATAAACATCGACAAGCTAATACAGAACTGATTCATGCAAGTTGGATAAACTGGGGATCAAACACATCCCAGTAAGCCATAAATATTACACATGAAATACTAATTCCACCCACATGTTACAAGCATTTACATAAATAAACCTTTAAACATAATAGGTAAAAGGGATTATTAGTTTAGATATAATCAATAACATTCATCCACTTACATAGGATTTATAAATGCTATCTTGAGAAATCAAAGCTCCAAAAGCTTCTCCTTGAGTGAAAAATCCCGCCACAAAAGCGTATCTTTGTCTTCCTTTTATCATTACAAAGGTAAAGTAGTTCCATAACTACCTTCTAGGTCAAAATTTGAAACAATTACATCAATTAGTTACATGATAACTCAAAATCTTTAAAGAATAATAACCCAAAAATAACAAATCAGATTTAGGGAAATTTGGCGAATTTCTGAAAATTCGAGTCTCAAAGACGCCTTCATATCTTTCGATTCGGGATTCGTGTGCAAAAATTGAGAGAGGTTTTTTTACATGAGTCTATTATAAACAAAAAAATCTCTTTTTTTCTAAACATTCTGATTCAATTCATCAGAATATGTGCTGTAAATTTGTGACTAAAACACAGAATTATTAAATAATTCAAACCGTGAAAATATGCCACAAAGATGAATTCAAATCTATGAAATGATAACAGCTGTTGCAAAATTGAGAGAGGTTTTTGTGAATAATTCTGTTGTTCACAAAAACCTCTTTTGGTTTTCCATAATTAATTTCCATCACCTTGTAATATTCTCCCAATGATAATGACAAAAAAAGGAAAACAGAGCTGCTACAGGAATCTTATGAAAATATTTGACAAAGGACTCAAAAATGAGGGTTAGATTATCAAGAAAACTTGAAATAAAATTTTATTATAAGTTTTTGAAAGCTTAAAGATATACATATTAACTAATAATCCAAAAAGACAAAACTTAAAACTAAATTAATGAAATAATTCAACTATTAATAGCATTAAATCCAAGAAAAATGATTGATTGTCAAAATTTCTTAAAATCAACATAAAATGTAAAATAATTTTAAAACAATGGTTGAGAATTAGGAAAAAAAGAAAAGATAAACTAGGAACAATATCTAGTTATAACAGGGCTCATGCCCATAAGTGTTAGGTCCAAAATTCAAGATATTACACAAATTAAATCAAGCAGTAAGAATTTACGTGTTGCATTTCCTTATTACGGATCATGGCCGAGAGTTAAAACCCGACTGTAACCAAAATTTAAAAAAAAAACCCAGATCATTTAAATGCCAAAAGAATCCATTTAAAACCATAATGTTTGCGCCATCACAACCATGGTATTTACAAATACGCAACAGTAATCCAAGGTTCGATGGTATGTAAGGATTTGGTTTTGATAATGTTCTGACCGTGATTTTGATATGGTATTGGGTTGATGTATATGATCTGTCATGGTTGTAATTTGACAGCACAACGAGTCTCTGTCTTGGCACAAATTTTTTATCTCCACCCTACACCTTGATGGTGAGATCACATGCTCTCGTAGGGTTTTACAAACACTCATTTACTTTGTCCTTATCCCTCATTTGGTTATGTTGATTGGTTGAAGGCTAGTTGATGTAGAGCTTTGCTCTGCATAGAACTTTCTGGTTTACTATGTTAATGGCATTGTTTGAGTTAACCACATTTGAAGGTTTTCTTAGCTGACTTTCTCTCAGCACGAGAGCTTCGACAATACTGCCAACATTTTCTTCCATGCGTCTAGTCTGTTTCAACAAGTGAGTAAATCTTGTCACTTTGCAATTTATCAACTGTTTACAATAGTTTTATTTCAATCATTATTGAAAGTTTCTGGTGGTGGCAGGATATAGAGGGATAAGGGTGCTCGAAGGAGCCGACCCTTGAACCTCGTTTCCAAGTGCCACGGTAATGTTTTCCATATTGATAAGTTATTACTGGGTATCTAAAATAATATTATGAAATGATGATCACTGACTTCAAATGGAAACATTGCAGGTTTAGCACTGGAGAACGAGGCAACAGGGTCACCTCTTCCCAGGCCCGCATTTCCAAACACCCAGGTAACTCCCTTTCAAATCTTTAAATTTTTTTTTCCTTTATTTAATTCTTTACACATATTAAGCATACCGTTAAAACTCTGGTCTAAATGTTCATATCTAGAGCCGAATAGGGCGCAGGGACCAAGGTGAATGATACCACTAAAATTATGATAACTTTCTCTTCATATGAAAATGTGACAGGAACCCTTAGGGTTTAACTTGTAATGTAGAGGCCTCATGCCAATTTTACCTTTTCCATTAACATAGATGTATTTATTGTTCTTAGTTTTTCCTGTGTAAAGTATTGAAAAAAAGAGGGACCTGCTGCTCGAGCTCATGCGATTTTTGTTAAGTGTCTATAACTATGTAAAAATATTTGGTTTACAATGTCCATCCTTGATGGTCTTACTGGCGTATGAGATAGTGGTTAAATAAAACATTTTTTTCTTCAAATGATACTTTTGTTGTGAGGTTTCCCATCTATAACATGAATGTTTATTGTGTAAGATTTAATGGTGGCCATGAATGGGGTTATGAACATCTTGCACACATTCTTAATGCTTGTAATAATCCTATACCCCATAGGGTATGGGAATGCTAATACATAAATACCTGCATTGAAAAGTAGTGGTGACGATTTGACATGATCTTACAACCAAATGATTATATCTTTTAATCTGTAATAATGCCTGTGATTCTACTTGTATTTTAGTTTGTTTATTTTTCATTTATCAATAGGTTGTATGATAAGTATCTACTTTAAGATATTTCTATATCACGACCTCTGAAACATACTTAAAAAAAACTTATAATTACTTGCACAAGGTGCTGCATCTGAGTAGATTTGGGGTAGCCAAGTAGTGGACTTACGATCCAATAATAATGGTGCTTACTGTGTTTAATTGACTATGACCCTTGGAAATTGTGATATATTTACATATATTTATGTTTAAAAAATTATGACTTGGATATCGATGATATCAATACTGAGCTTGCTGACTAGGATTTCATTGTCAAGATAGTAACTATACCAGCTATCGTATCCATCAGTCCTAGATTTAGTTTTGTTTTTGTTTATTTATTACTAGTATGTGCACATGTTGTAAATATTATAATATTGTAATATTATTAACTACTAAGGAGGATTCGATCCCATGACCTCCAGAGTGTATTTTTTAGTATGTAATTGTTTCTTATTTAATTTGATCTTATGATCTTATGTAATATTGTTTATATGACTTATGACTATAAATATACTAATTGAGTTGTAGAGCTATAAAATAATAGATTATAATCTGATGTTGTTCATTCATGTAGGAAAAAATGGAAGAATACTATGTGAATGGATTCCATTCGCTTACATTGAATAATGTAGATCTATAATATAAACAGGAATCATAGATCTAGTCATCAATTTAATTTATTTAAATGAATATTTAGAAAATATTTAGGAAAATGAAAAAAATAGGAAATATACAGTTGAATGTAGGAATTCACTATATAGATTAGAAAAACATGGCTTCATTCCACTAGGTACAGGATACCAATATAGATTAGTAAGCTAACTGAAAATAGACTAGAATTTACATTAATCTAATTCAGATCTAGGATTTAAACATATGCAATAGCAGTTAAAAACACAAAGTATGAACCTAGCACCAACATTCGGAAAACATAATTTGAGAAAATGTTCTTCCCAACCAAATCCCAAAGCATCCAAGTTACTTTCTCTAGAACCCTCAAGCATGTTCACTGAACCACAAGAGAAAAATCCTTCAATGCGCCATCTCTTGAATTTCACAGATGTTAATCCTCATCCAATGCTAGCGTCATACTTCGTATGGACATATGACTTTATAGCATTTTTCCTAGGACATGGTCATTTATGAGCCTCCTTCTCTTTAGCACTCAACTAGGAGTTGTCACCTGATTTTGGGGATGATGTCGCCTGCATACTGAGTTCTCATTCAGTGGATTGTGCCACTTCTCTTTTCCTCTCATGGGTCAGCAAACACTCTTCAACAACTATATCCAATTTTGTCCTTCTTCAACATATTTTATTAAATAAAAATGTTTTTATTACAATTTTTTTATTCTTGATTTTTCTTTCAATAATAATAATTTAATAATAAATCAATAAATAAAGTATTTTTCCAGCAAAATTAATTAAAATTATGAATTCAGGGGGTATTACATACACCTCCCCTTAAAGCATAACATTTTCCTTTGTGTTATAACTTTTTTTTAGTTCTTTCTTTACATATTCTTGGAATAAGTCTTGATATGCCTCCCATATATTGCTTTCCATCTCTCAAGTAGATTCTTCTGGAGTAAGGTGCTTCCATTGCACCTTGACTTGTCCGATGGTACAATTCTAGAGTAAAAGTTCTCTCCTATCGAGAATGTGCTTCGACCCAACTTGGAACTCTCCTTCGGGTTCCATCTGGATTACATTCCAATAAATCACATGACACACATCATGAACATATCTTTTCAATATAGAAATGTGAAACACATTATGGACTTTAATATTGGGTGGTAGGGCTAACTGGTATGTAACTGACCCTACTTTAGCTAAAATTTCAAATGACCCACAATACCTGGGTGCCAATTTTTAATACTTTCTCAGTATCAAGGAAATTTTCTTGGGATTTACCTTTATATACACATGATCACCCACCTCGAACTCTCTAGGAGTTATTTTTAAATCAACATAAATTTTTGGTTGGTCTTGGGAAGCCTTCAAATTTTGTTGTGCATGTTTCATGGTTAGTTCCATATATTTTATAAATCAGGTCCTAACATTAATCTATCAACTGGGCTACTCCATGATATTGGAGTGTTACACTTAAACCCATATAATATTTCAAACACATTGATATTCTCTGTCAAAATTTTCATCGCTTAGAATTTGATTTTCCAAGTCATATTCATAGTTGCTTCTTGCAAACATTAAATTGGCATGACAGATTGGAGTGTCTTCCACTTTATTTTCTTTTCCTTTTATAAGTTTGATTTCAAAATCATATTCTCTTAAAAATGGCATCCATCTGGCCTATCTTGCATTCAAATTTTGTTGGTCAAATAAATATTTAAGACTTATGTTATCTGACATAAGTAGAAATTTCCTTTCAATTAGGTAGTTTTAGCGCATTTTTAATGCATGAATTATGGAAGCAAGTTCTAAATCATGTGTTGAATAGTTTTTCTCATTTTATTTTCATTTTATGGATTCATATCCCACCCCATATTTTTCTTGTAATAAAAATCTTCCTAGTCCGTCATTGCAAGCGTCGATATGCACGATGAAGTCCTTGAATGGATCGTCAATCTTTAGGACCGGGGTGGTAGTTAATAGATATTTTAGTTTAATTTTTGATAATCTATACATAATCTTAATGTTCCTTCCTTATTTATCACAAACAAGACTGGTACTCCCCAGGGAGAGACACTAGTTCGAATGAGCCTTTTATCAATTAGTTCATGCAGTTGATATTTTAGCTCTATCATTTCTATTATATTCATTTATTACAAAGCTTTCAATTTTGGTACCGCTTTGTGTTATCAGGAATATTGCACCTTCTGCAGATAGAAGCTGTTCCTCTGGTCTGAATGGTTCAGATCCAAAACAAATGAGTGAACGACAAAGGATGAATACCTTCCCTAAATGTTGTAGACACCTTGAATAATGCTTCGATCATGAATATGTGTACCTACGAACATGTCAAACATAGAAGCACATCAAAGCTACACGAAAATCATCTACATATCCATACTAGTGACTAAGGAATCTAGTAATCATATACACATGAAATCAAAACAACAGATATGTGGGACATAAATCAGCTTTGCATTAAGAATTAATGAAGAAGCTTACAACCATTTCCTTAGTGTCGACAAGCTCCTCCACAAGATAAAACTTAATCCCCATAAGCTCCAACTTGCTCTCTATGCTCTCCAATGAATTAGACTAGGTAGTCAATTCAACAGCATAACAATACCTATTCAGTTCTCCCCCTCAACTATGGATATGAGCTTGTATTTATAAGGCTCAATGGATAGGGATAGTTGATATAATTGTGGGTGAGGTGGCTCCAAGATCCTACCAAGGGGGATCTCAAGCTCAAACTAACCCATATTGATAGGGATAAGGGAGGACACGAGGCTCAAGATCTAGAAACCTCGAGAAACTTTTCTTTTTCCCATTTTACCAAGGGTACCACTTTTGTTCCCTTATGATAGGGAAATTTAGGTGAGAACCGATTTAAGAAAAAATCTTATAGGCAGTGGAACCGCTTCTCTATAACAGGATACAGGCGATGCTAAACATGTTACCACTCATCAGCCAAAGGGTAAGCGTGGTGCTAGTTTTTTTCAAGTAGAATTGACAAACATAGCAAGTTTCGACTCCAAGTTTTGTGATTAAGGGAAAACACAGCAGTTAAGGATCTCATCACATGATGGTAACAAGATTTAGGTATAACAGAATTGCCCCCAAATCATGAGGCTTAGAGGGATACGATAAGTGAGAGATTTGAGAGAACAAGTTGTCACTTCGAGGTGAGAATGTTAGCTTAGTCGGAGAATGTTGTCAAGTAGGAATCTGTAGTACATCAATAATTTTGACTCATAGACAAATGTAACCAACTCATGGCTGCGGGCTAATACAAGGTAGATCCATTAGAGGAATAAACAAGCATGGCTACTAGAATATAGTGTAGATCCATGTGATAGAGAACCCAAACTCGGACATAGCTACCGGACATACAACGTAGATCTATGTCATATAGATGCAAATTTGAGCATATCCACGACCATACAAATGTGGATCCATGCTAGATATACAAAACTCCATCACAACCTGGGGAAAGAAATGGGCGCTAAACAAATACCCGGGGTCTTCATCTTGTCTTCCACAAAGTACGATTCTATCCATGTGATTACAATGTTCTAAAGTCGAACATGGTAGAAACCACCTGATTACCAGTCAATGATGTGAACCATTAACAAGTGCGAGGGAGATCACCATTGATGTCAATGATTCCCAAGGTACCCCAGTGCAATCTACTGAGCATGAATAGATGTCTTGATGTCAAACACCCAGTCGAGTCCATTGATCAAAGGTCAATGATTTCAACCAATGTCGAGATTGAGAGAATCCGTCATTGAGGCATATAGATCTCAAGGTACTGATTTTTGCTTCTAAGACTATTTCTTGGATTATGAGATGATGTCGACAGGAATAGTCTTGTCGAAGGAGGGCCATGATGATTCCCACATAGATGACATGAAAATCGAAACAAAGTTCTGGAATGATGTGAATAAGGTAACCATAAGAATGACTCAAAATTACTGACACAAAGACTATTTTGACTGCGAAGGTAAATTTCTTCAACTTTCCTTTGAACATCGAGCAGCATGACAAAAGACTTGGAAGCATGACTATACGAGACAAACACACAGTGCGACGATGGACAATCCATTATTTTGAAATACTCAAATGTGTGACATGACTCATGAAAGTGGATCGTCACAAAAATCAACTGAATACCCAATTGACTAAAATGATATGCAAACAAGTGCCATGTTCAAAGGCAACGACAAACTACTGCCATTTATTTGCAGAATGATTCCCTTCCCATGTTCCCCATCATTGTTGATGAGTGCCTCTTTTTGGTTTTATGAGTTCAAAGAGGGTAACAAACACTTGTTATAGCTCGTCTGGAGACAAGTCCAAACTCATATGTTTTACGAACCTGCGAGAGGAGGGGTTTGTTCCCAAAAGAGGGTATCTCAATGTTTGATTTAAGGAGTCCAATGAAGCTTAACTCGGTATCGTTCATGTTTATAGAGTCTAAAAGACCATGGAAGAAGACTCCATAGGGTCCTTTTTTGTAAAATAGTTCACCTGAAGCGAAAAAGTGATAACCTACCATTAGATGAATGACTCTTCAAGTGCTTTAATGAGTGTGAAGAAGACAAGATCACTCGACAATCTTTTCATATTTAAGGAGCCCGGAAAGATTTTAAAGAAGACTCCACTAGGTCTGTTTTCATGAGAAGAGATTTTACGAGTTTGAAAAGAATCAGAAAAGGACTCGGACCTTTGATTCTAAATTTGGAGAGCGTCACCAAAGTGTCTCAATAAATGCTCAAAATACTTTTTTCATTTTATGGTAGTACAAAAAAGTAAAAAACGAACTCCCAAAACTTTTACTGCTACCGCTCTTCTATCCTGCAACGACTTGAAAAAAAGGTGTTAAATTCTCCAATAACCGACATTAAAGGATTATGACTAATCAATTTTGTGTAATAAATGATTTTAAAAAAAACGTATAACATGTCAAACCCTAAAATGTATATAAAATTCATGTAAATAGTAAAAAATCAAAACATTTTACCATTTACCCATAGTGGAAAGCCTTTGGAGAATTTTCTTGGCCAGGTTTTTAGTCGTTGATATCAGGATCATCTACCGTTGGATTCATGCACCATCAGTTCCAGGTAATAGCTTACACCCTACTGTTTCATTTCATGCTTTCAATTTTGATTTTTGGTCGTGTTTTGGGCCAATTGAGCAAGCCCTAAAACCATGGAAAAGGCCACCTCTTTTATCCCCGCTAGAACCGTGACAAAAACGCTGTGCATAGGAAGTCCCGACCATGGGTAAATAAAAAGGCATGCACAAGAAAAACTAGCTCAGTTTTGAAGATTTGAATGATTGGGAATGTTTCTAATTGGTCTTGTGATGGGTTTTGACAAGTTATTATTGATAAAAAATGGTAATATGGAAAGAGAGGCGACATTAGAACGACGATGCCTTCGCCGAACGAAACACGGGTTGTATAGCCGCGTTGAGAGATTGTAGAATTCTAAATTTTTTTTGCACACCTAGCATGGTATCACATGAGTGACTACTAGAGCATATACTCCAGATGTGGAATCCAGGGCAATAGTATTTTGAGGTTGGTGCTCACATATTGATAGTTGAAGTAGAGGACATCTACTTCCTAATAGGCCTATCAAGACGGGGTGCTACCATCTCTTTGACTGGTTCCTGTGGAGGGGACATTACTACTCAGGAGTTGATAAACCACCATTGCATTCCTTGGAGTAGGACATTGGGGAAGAAAATTCCCATAAAAGCAGTGGTGGATGGCCCTCTACGGACAATATTGTTTTACCATGCAAAGAGTGGAGGGAATCCAAGGGTTACCCCAGGCATCTAGAGCACATATGCTCTAAGCCGTAGAGGCCATGGTGCCCAAAGTTTTTTGCTGGGTGGAAGCTCTACTTTCGATATTCAAGGATCAGCTGACCAAGTGTCAACAGGGGAAGCTAAAGCATTTCAGTTTCGGTTCCATTCTATCTTGTTTCTTTTTCGAGTGGATTCCATAGATGAGACCCCATGTGGTATTTACATATTTGAGGGCGCAGGACCCTCACATGCAAAGGTGGGTCTGGATTATGGCATGTACTAGAGTGGGTAGAGGCAAGGTAAAGTTTGGTGACTCATTCTTTCGATGGTTGAGAGATAAGATCCTCATGGTGGAGGACTATGCATATGTAGGCACTGACTTCAGTGGTGACCTTGACCTATCTCTCCCACCTAATGGACAGTGTGGTGATATTGGTAAGAAACAAAAACCCTAAAATGGAAATTGTGTTTTTATGTTTTAATGTTTTATTTTTATTTTTATGTTTAGTAACGAGACGTGAATGTTTTCATGTAGACGTCGGAGCAGCACGACATGGGGGAACCTCCCCATTAGATAGGCGATATGGAGCCCATTTTGTACAATAGGATGACGATGTGATAGTGGAGCTAGAGGAGAACCTTGAGAGGTTGACTCTAGACATCCTGGATGCCTCGATCGATGACCTCCCACTGAGGTACTAGAGGCCTACTGCAGGAGTACCGAGTCGTTCCAGCAGACTTCTACGTAGAGTATCCCGGGTAGTTATTTGTTACCATGAGAATCACTAGCTGATGAGTGCATGATGTATTCACTGAAAGCTTATAGATAGCTTCAGGAATTTTGTATGATGATTTTTTACCTGAAATCCTACGTGCTTCAGATGAGGTCTCGTGACCTATTTTTTTTAAAACATGTATATATCTATATCTATATCTATATATATATATATATATATACATACTTATACCTTGGTGTTTATATGTCTCAAATGGGGAATGTATTTTACATGATTTTTATGTGTCTTTTAGTTTATTTACAGTGAACCATATTTGATTTTCATGTCATGAATGGGAAATATGCCAGTCTAGGATGTAATTTTCCAATGAGTCAACAATTGCATTATGTTCCCTAGGGATATGCCTATAGGTGATAGTTTCAAATGACCATTCTAACAAACATACCCTCCGAAAGAGACGAAGAATCATAGGATTACTAATGGTATGGTTTAGATGAAAAACCACAAGTTGCGAGTCCATCAAGACTACCAATTTGTGAACATCTTGGGAGGCAGCTTCTGTTAGAAGACCCATGATTGCTCGATACTCGGTGATATTGTTGGTAGTGGGACCAGTACAAATCACTCCTGAACTGAACAAATCGTAAGCTGGGGAATAGAGAACCCAAGAAGCTGGGGAAAGATTTAAGGTGTGGCGGTAAGCACCATCAGCAAAGCTGTAGAAAGCCATCTGCTCTACACGACCAAAATATGGTATAAATAGATTCAGACACTAAACTCAAAACCATATTGAAAATAATTAAGCACACTAAAAGTCAAGTAATGTAAATATATACAAGATACTATCTAAGAAATATCTAGGAATACCTCTTTAGGTACAATCCATAACGAGGTTGTCCTAAGGGGATTCCATGATACTCCATGAGCTCATAGGCCCCTTTCTCTAAAACTTTGGAAATAACGAAAGGATCATACCACATGGATTCAAACTTCCCTTTTCCTAGTTGGTCATATCATTGATCATAAGTCAAAACTAGGTCACCCTCGTTAAAGGAACGAGGTTGGACAGACTTGTCACGCTGCGCCTTCACGTGTTTATTGTGTGCCTCATTAGCTAAGGAAGCATCTCTTCTAGTTTCATCAAGGTTATTCAAGTATAGAAATATCTCTTCCTCTGTGAAAGTGTCTGGTAGAAGTTCGAAGGAAAGTTTCAAGGATGGAATCTGACAATGAATCGGCAAGATAGCTTCTAGTCCATAGACAAGCTAGAAAGGAGTGAAACCAGTAGTTGTTTTCACCAAAGTCCTGTAAGCCCAAAGAGCAGAAAAAAGGATATGGTGCTAGTTGGATTTATGGTCTCCAACCATCTGATGAAGCATCATTTTCAAAAATTTGTTAATGGCCTCAACTTTCCCATTAGCTTGCGGATAATAGGGCATAGAGTTTTCATGATGAAAACCTAGCTTGACACTTGGTTCCTCCATCATTTTATTACAGAACTGTGATCTGTGATTAGTAACTATGGACTGTGGGACTTCGAATCTCGCTATCACATGACTAGACAGGAGGAGAGTGGCAGTCTTACCATCCTCTACATATGTAGGCATGTCCTTATCCCATTTGTAAAATAGTCAATGGCTATGATGATGTAACCATGCCCCCCGACTGAGGTAGGATTACAATGCATATAATCAATCCCCCATTTGGAGAAAGGGCTAATGACAATGACGGGGTGTAATGGAGCAGTATGAGTGCACTTTTTTGGATAAAAATGTTGACAAGGTGGGCATTTCTTAACATCCTCATGACAATCTTTAAAGACTAAAGGATAGAAATAGGTAGTGCGAAGGATTTTCTGGGTTGTATCCATCCCAGATAAATGACTGCCACATTCTCTAGAGTGGCAATCATTCAAAACTTATTCAGGTTCATCGTGGGTAAGGCAGCAACGGAGAACGGAATCGATACCACATTTATACAAAGTGTCATTCAAGATGAGGTAGTATTTTGCGTGGTGATGGATACAGCAATGATCGTCACAAGATAGAGTGGGTTGAAACATTTGTGTCTGGAAGTAAATGAAAAAATCTCCATACCATGCATCAGTAGTGCTGATCCGAAACAGAAATTCATTCAGGAATGAATCACTGGGCTCAGATTCTGTCGAAGCACAGGGAAGATCACACATGAGCTTGGAAAAGACCAAGGATTCCTTTGATGTGGCTTTGGAAACTTTTAGATCAAAATCTTGTAGAATGACTATCCATCAAGAATACTTACCCCCAAGCACCTAACGAGTCAGGATGTAATACATAGGGCTCTGTTCTGCCAATACGGTGGTTGTGTGGAGAAAAATGTAGTGATGAAATTTTTGAATAGCAATGACCGTGGCCATTGCTAATTTCTCCATGGGTTAATATCGAGTTTTGGAATCCATGATATTCTTACTAGCATAGTAGATCACATGCTCCTGACCGTCGGGATTCTCTTGCACTAAAACCATAGCGATTCTAGTGGTGGAGGAAACAATGTATAGGAGAAAATCCTTTGAATAATATGGGGGGTGTATCACGGGTTAATGAGTCAAAGAGTTTTTGAGATAATCAAATGGATGTTGGGCTTGGTCATCCCAAAAGAACGGAGTTTCCTTCTTAAGTAGACACATATAACCGTGTGTTTTCTTTGCAAAACTGCACACGAAACGATGGAGAAATTTTTCCCTCCCTTGCAAACTTTGGAGTTCTAGAAGGTTGGACGGGGCTGGTAGAGCTAGAATAGTGGCAATTTTCAATGGATCTATCCGGATGTCATATTTAGAAACCAAGAAACCTAACAGGTGTCTCGTCTCAATGCAAACAATACATTTATGAGGATTGAGCGACATGTTATAATGACGACATCTCAGGTAAATGTCTCTAAGATGACCAGGGTGGTCCTCCCATCACTGTGAATGATTTGGGAGGTCATTAAGGTACAGTTCAACAATATGTTTTATATAATGAAACGTAGAGGACATAGCACGCTAGAAAGTGGCTCCAATGTTTTTCAGGCCAAATGGTAACTTCCTATATGAAAAAGGTTCCCCATGGGAAAATGAATGATGTCTTATGCTGATCGGTGGGTAAAATATCAATCTGATTATAACTTAAAAATCCATCCATGAATGAGAAGATGACACTTTCGGCATAGTTGTTGATAATCTGGTCGATATGCGGAGTGGGGAAGTTGTCTTTGGGACAAGCTTTATTCAAATCTCTAAAATCGATGCAGACTCTAATGGTGCCTTTATTTTTATTGACAAGGACAACCTTTGATACCCATTCCATCAGGCGTAAGGGATAAATAAAACCTGCTTTGAGAAGTATCTCTATTTAAGCTTTGATAGCTACGGCTTTCCATGTGTTAGGTATAACTCCCGATTGATTGATTATTCAAATGCAAATGCCTGTATTTATACATTTCATGAGGCGGTTGATTACCAGCCTCTTCGCCTTCCTAGCTAT